>JABUQX010127469.1:0-5000 GCA_015478945.1 Trachelipus rathkii | reverse complement strand
GCGCTATTTTTTAAAAACAATTTATAAATAATTAACAAAAGCTTATCATAACCTAAACTTAATGGGTCCTAAACCGGAATTTAAACATAGGAAAAAAAATTTCGGTGATCGATTAAATTTAGTGAGAGAGAAGGTTAATAGCCTTTTATTGCCTTATATGGAGGCAATATATATATATATATATATATATATATATATATACTCTATGCTATATATATATATATATATATATATATATACTAACTAACTATATATATATATATATATATATATATATATATATATATATATATATATATATATATATATATATATATATATATATATATATATAATGAATAATACCGGAACTGAAATTTTCAGTTCAGTCTCTTCTAGTCATGGAATCCCAAAATTCGGCCGAGACAGATTTTCCATGAACTTTCTTTATTACAAAGAAATGTAAAGCAAATCTATTTAGCTTTCAATATAAAATCTTACATATATATATATATATATATGTATATATATATATATATATATATATATATATATATATATATATATATATATATATATATATATATATATATATATATATATATATATATATATATACTAGTACATATATTAACAGGTTTTGATAAAGATTTATTCATTAATTGTTTGCAGATTTGTCATAATAATAACCTAAAAATTGTTTAAAATGCCATCATTCGTAAAGATTTTTTTATTATTAATGATGCTACAGAATCTATAATAGAATGTAAAAAAAAATATATACTGAAAAAAATAGAACGAGGTAGTACACCAAAAACACTTTAATACAATGCCAATTCATAAACATATGGAAAATCATCACCGAAAGAGGAGAATATCTGGAAGTTAAAAGAAATTTGGATAATAGTAAAAGGAGAGTCCTGCATTTCCTAAAACAAATGAAGCAAAAGAGCAGAAAGATCCAAGCCATGAAACAAGTGTGAGTCTTGAGGAAAAAAGGCCGGAACTCCGGCCAAGCCGGCCGGAGATCCGGTGCATCCCTAATATATATATATATATATATATATATATATATATATATAGCATATATATATATATATATATATATATATATGTATAATATAATATATATATATGTATATATATGTAATATATATATATATATATATATATATATATATATATATAAATATATATATATATATATATATATATATATATATATATATATATATATATAATAATAATATATATATATATATATATGTATATAACAATGTATCATTTTAATAAGAATAATATGTATAATAATATGTATGATACGTATTTGTAAATATAAATATATATATATATATATATATATATATGTATATATAAATATATAATATGTATATATGTATATGTAATAATAATAATATGTATATATATATAATATGTATATGTATGTATATGTATGTATGTATGTATGTATTTTAACAACTCCAGGAGGCTTCGCCCTGTCAGTTGGACCAGCGTCTTCTTCCTCTGGCTCGAAACTCTTAACCCTAGAACACTCTAGAAAACCATTTCTCGGCGTAATGGTTTCCAACGGCAGTCCTCGAGTTAAACACTCTCAGGTAGAACTTTGGCCCTTTCAGTGGAACCAGCATCTTCTTCCATTAGGCCTCAAAATTCGTTCTCACAGTTCTCCAGATGATTGTGCTTCTAGGCACATAAGAATCAACGCTGGTCCAAGAGTAATACAAGCAGAAGGGAAAGGTCCGGGTTGCTAGCCCTATCGCCCTATAACCATGCAGAAAATCTTCACATATATATATATATATATATATATATATATATATATATATATATATATATATATATATATATATATATATATATACTCCTTTCAACTCATATGCTAACTATGCAAAGTATATATATATATATATATATATATATATATATATATATAAACGATTATCGGATAAAAATATCGATATTTTGTCAGAATCCGCTATATTCAACTGTTAACCACCATTGAAATATAATAATAATAATAATAATAATAATAATAATAATAATAATAATAATAATAATAATAATAATAATAATAATAATAGGAATGGGATTCAAATTTGAGCAATTCCCAAATGGGAATATTTTCTCATTGAAAGGCGGAAATCAAGAATTCTGGAATTTTGGAATCTTTGAACCGGAATTTCAAATCAAACTTATTTAAAAGACGAAATCCTCAATTCATGAAGAGCTCTTTTTACTTTCAAACCAAAAAACAAATCTCCAATTTTTTCATATATACCCAATATATATATATATATATATATATATATATATATATATATATATATATATATACTATATATATATATATATATATATATATATATATATATATATATATATTTTCCCCTCTATATACTATATATATAACTTAATATGTATATTCTTTAGGTATGTAATATATATATATATAATATATATATATATATATATATATATAATAACTTAACATATGTAATAATAATATATGTATACGAGATATTTCGCTTTCGCGGCGTTCGCGCGCGCGTCGGGACCTCGGGGGTGAGCACAAACGCTTCCTCTTTGTCGGAAACGGCCGAAAAACCAATGTTGCAAAATGGTGCAAATGTTGCAAACCGATCTTTTGCAACATTTGCAACATTGCATGCAACATTGTCTTGCAACACCCAACCTCTAGGCACTCCACCAAGGGTCGTGACGTCACAGTATAGAACGGTTCATGATGAACTCAAAGATGTTCATGATGAACACATTCATGTACGTAAACCATGTGCGTGGCTGCGCCACGCACATAGGTTAACAGCTACATTACTTAATAAGCGATGACGTCATAGCCGGGAATAAACGGGCGTAGCGGGTGAACAAAGGGGGTAGGGGCAAAAACGGACATGGATGTACATCAGTATATGCTCATGCATACACGTACTCACTCACGTACATGGCGAATGAATAGAAATATGGGACCCCTGGGGGAACAGACCCCCAGGGTAAAACGACAGACATGAAAAGTATATAGGAAGTTAGCTCCCACCGGGTAGGGTCAGAAAAATCACTCAGGGAGGACCCTGAGTGCAGGGGCGCTGCCTCCAGCTTTTGAATCCCTTTCATCATCCCTACTATATATATATATATATATATATATATATATATATATATATATATATATATATATATATATATATATATATATATATATATATATATATATATATATATATATATATATATATATATATATATATATATATATATATATAGTAAAAATATATAAACTTTTTGAATTTTTTTTTACTTTATATATAAGTGTGAAATAATTGAGAACATCTGTTTCTTTTTTATTTAAAAAAGAAATCGGCTGGCCGTTCTTTGGAATGAGCAAATTTTCAATAACTTTTGCAGTTGATATCCTGAAATATTAACAATAAAATTCCTTTCTACTGAGAGCATTGCTAATGCCGAAAGCCTATCCTGCCCCATTGTATTTCTCAGAAAAGTCTTAATCCTTTTTAATGTAGAGAAACACCCCTCATCGGGATGGTTATAAGGACTTTTAATATTTTTTCACATTCACTGAATTTAATTAATTTATTTTCACTTGCAATCAAAGGGAAAACAACAACTCAGTTAACATGGAATTTGACACATCCGATGACAGCTGAGGATGCTAATTTTGACACATGAGCTAATTTTGCAAAATTGTTTCGTATTTACAAATATAAAGAAAAGCAAGCGGTTGTTCTTCATCTGCAACCACAAGTTGTAGGTATAAAACGTTTACGCGACATTATTTGCACATACATTCCTCTCATCTAAAATATATAGGGCATGGGTTGTAAAGTGTGTGCAACAACAATCATATTGAATAATAGCTATTCATCTAACCAAAATTTGATGATGTCTTTTTTTTCATTAAATAATAAATCATTGGAATGTTATTATTAATAAGATGCAATTTAATTTTCTTTAATATTTAATCTATTAAAAAAATTAAGGAATAAAAAAAAATAATAAATAGTTGCTCACTAGCTGCTAGTTGTATAAAATGGTGGTTGCAAACCTGCAACCAGGGCACGACCCCCCCTGAGATATATATATATATATATATATATATATATATATATATATATATATATATATATATATATATATATATATATATATATATGCTCTCTATGCCTATATATGCTTTCTTTCATATATATATATATAACATATATATATGCATATATATATATATATATATATATTTGAAATTGAAAGCTCTTAGGACATTTTATCTCTTTCTTTCCTTTAGAAGTCTTTTTTTTATTTCTCCACCTCCTTTCTCTCTCTCTCTCTCTCTCCTCTCTCTCTCTCTCTCTCTCCTCTCTTTCTCTCCTCTCTCATATATATATATATCTCTCAATCTTTGCCCTCAATGGCTTTCTCTCACTATATATATATATATATATATATATATATATATATATATATATATATATATATATATATATAATTAATAATAAAATTAATTAATTAAATTACTCGCCTTATTTATACATAAAAAAAATGGTAACTTTCTTTCCTGCCTGTGGCAATATCAAAATGTAACTAAAGATGCCAAAGGCAACAATATAAACAATTTTATAGGCTAATTTCTCACCCACACAATCCGCTATTCGATTTGAGCACAAACAGTCACCTTTTTTAATGGATTGAGAAATAGCATTATCTAATAGTGATGATTTCTACACTTTTGTTTAAATTTTACATAATATTTTAAACTTAAATATATTATGTAATATTTTTCATTTGATGCCAATTTTTGCAAAAAAAAAAATGGGAGAATTTTATCTTAATATTATGAAATTTATAAATCGATCGTTTCTATAATGTTAACTCGTGCTAAGCACGAGCAGCATGAGTATAGGAGTCGCCTCTGATATATATATATATATATATATATATATATATAGATATCTGTCTATATTAAGCTACTC
>JABUQX010127468.1:0-23663 GCA_015478945.1 Trachelipus rathkii | reverse complement strand
AGTTATAGGGTGTCCTTTAAATTGGACCGGTTTTTTAATGAAATTTCATATTTGTTTTTATATACCAATATTTCATTAGTTGGTGAAAACCTGTTTTAATTAAAAAAATTTAACTTCTAAAATTACGTTTTTTCTTAAATTTTTACATTACAAATTTAGAACTCTTAAAAGTACGATTTTTCCTAAATTTCAATATTTGAAATTATTTGGTAAATCTTAAAATTGAGTTTTTAACGGTATTTTCAGCATTTGAAAAAATAATGTGTTTCATTGAAATGCAATTTCAAAAAGCAGAAAAGTGAATTTATTAATAGTTTTAGGTGTCTTAAATTGACGTTTTTTAATGAAATTTCAATATTTGTTTTTATATACCAAATATTTCATTAGTTTTGAAAACCTGTTTTAATAAAAAATTATAAACAAAAATTTAGAAATTACGCTTTTTTTTTAAATTTTCCCATTTATGCTGTCTCTCTTAACTCTTAAAAATATATTTTTTTTTTATTTCAACATTTTTAAATTTTTTTGAAAATTCTTAAAATTTTTTTTTTTAACGTTTTTTTCAACATTTAAAAAAAATATTTTTTTTTTAATTAAAATGCAATTTCAAAAAGCAGAAAAGAGAATTTATTAATAGTTTTAGGTGTCTTAAATTGACGGTTTTTAATGAAATTTCAATATTTGTTTTTATATACCAAATATTTCATTAGTTGTGAAAACCTGTTTTAATAAAAAATTTTAACTTCTAAAATTACGCTTTTTCTTAAATTTTCACATTACAAATTTAGAACTCTTAAAAGTACGATTTTTCCTAAATTTCAACATTTGAAATTATTTGGTAAATCTTAAAATTGAGTTTTTAACGGTATTTTCAGCATTTGAAAAAAATAATGATGTTCCTTTATTCAAATTTCCAATTTCAAAAAGCAGAAAAACTAATTTATTAATAGTTTTTAGGTTGTCTTAAATGGACGTTTTTTAAATGAAATTTCTCTTTTTGTTTTTTATATTCTAATCATTTTTTTTTTTTCGTTCAAAGCTATTGTAATATAATTTTATAACTCTTCTAAATATACGCTTTTTCTTAAATCTTCACATAACAAATTTGTAGAACTCTTAAAAGTACGAATTTTTCCTAAATTTCAACATTTGAAATTATGTGGTAAATCTTAAAATTGAGTTTTTAACGGTATTTTCAGCATTTGAAAAAATAATGTGTTTCATTGAAATGCAATTTCAAAAAGCAGAAAAGTTAATTTATTAATAGTTTTAGGTGTGTTAAATTGACGTTTTTTAATGAAATTTCAATATTTGTTTTTATATACCAAATATTTCATTAGTTGTGAAAACCTGTTTTAATAAAAAAAATTTAACTTCTAAAATTACGCTCTTCCTTAAATTTTCACATTACAAATTTAGAACTCTTAAAAGTACGATTTTTCCTAAATTTCAACATTTGAAATTATTTGGTAAATCTTAAAATTGAGTTTTTAACGGTATTTTCAGCATTTGAAAAAATAATGTGTTTCATTGAAATTCAATTTCAAAAAGCAGAAAAGCGAATTTATTAATAGTTTTAGGTGTCTTAAATTGACGTTTTTTAATGAAATTTCAATATTTGTTTTTATATACCAAATATTTCATTAGTTGTGAAAACCTGTTTTAATAAAAAATTTTAACTTCTAAAATTACGCTTTTTCTTAAATTTCACATTTACAAAGTAGAACTCTTAAAGTACGATTTTTCCTAAATTCAACATTTAAAATTATTGGTAAATCGCAAAATGAGTTTTTAACGTATTTTCAGCATTTGGAAATTAATGTGTTTCATTGAAATGCAATTTCAAAAAGATCAAATAAAAGTGGAATTTAAATAGTTTTAGGTGTTTTAAATTGACGTTTTTTAATGAAATTTCAATATTTGTTTTTATATACCAAATATTTCATTAGTTGTGAAAACCTGTTTTAATAAAAAATTTTAACTTCTAAAATTACGGTTTTTCTTAAATTTTCACATTACAAATTTAGAACTCTTAAAAGTACGATTTTTCCTAAATTTCAACATTTGAAATTATTTGGTAAATCTTAAAATTGAGTTTTTAACGGTATTTTCAGCATTTGAAAAAATAATGTGTTTCATTAGAAATGCAAATTTCAAAAAGCAGAAAAGTGTATTTTAATAGTTATAGGTGTATTAAATTGTCGTTTTTAATGAAATTAATATTGTTTTTATATACCAAAATATTTCATTAGTTGTGAAAACCTGTTTTATAAAAAATTTTAACTTCTAAAATTACGCTTTTTCTTAAATTTTCACATTACAAATTTAGAACTCTTAAAAGTACGATTTTTCCTAAATTTCAACATTTGAAATTATTTGGTAAATCTTAAAAATTGAGTTTTTAACGGTATTTTCAGCATTTGAAAAATATTGTGTTTCATTGAAATGCAATTTCAAAAAGCAGAAAAGTGAATTTATTAATAGTTTTAGGTGTCTTAAATTGACGTTTTTTAATGAAATTTCAATTTTTGTTTTTATATACCAAATATATTTCATTAGTTGTGAAACCTGTTAATAAAAAAATTTTAACTTTTTTAAAATTACGGTTTTTCTTAAATTTTCACATTTACAAATTTATAAGTTCTCTTAAAAGTACGATTTTTTCTTAAATCAACATTATTGAATTATTCCGTTAAAAAATCTTAAAAATGAGTTTTTTACGGGACGTTATCTTCAGCATTTGAAAAGAATAATGTGTTTTCATTGAAATGCCAATTTCAAAAAGCAGAAAAGTTATTTTTATATGCCAAATATTTCATTAGTTTTAGGTGTCTTAAATTGACGTTTTTTAATGAAATTTCAATATTTGTTTTTATATACCAAATATTTCATTAGTTGTGAAAACCTGTTTTAATAAAAAATAACTTATAAAATAACGTTTTTTCTTATATTTTTCCATAAAAAATTTAAAACTTTAAAATACGATTTTTCCTAAATTTCAACATTTGAAATTATTTGGTAAATCTTAAAATTGAGTTTTTAACGGTATTTTCAGCATTTGAAAAAATAATGTGTTTCATTGGAAATGCAATTTTCAAAAAAGCAGAAAAGCGAATTATTAATAGTTTTAGGTGTCTTAAATTGACGTTTTTTAATGAAACTTCAATATTTGTTTTTATATACCAAATAATTTCATTAGTTGTGAAAACCTGTTTTAAATAAAAAATTTTAACATCTAAAATTACGCTTTTTCTTAAATTTTCACATTACAAATTTAGAACTCTTAAAAGTACGATTTTTCCTAAATTTCAACATTTGAAATTATTTGGTAAATCTAAAATTGAGTTTTTAACGGTATTTTCAGATTTTGAAAAAATAATGTGTTCATTGATGTGCAATTTCAAAAAGCAGAAGTTAATTTCATTAATAGTTTAGGTGTGTGGTTAAACAGGGACCAACTGAATATGGACCATAACCTATGGCGCCGGTGTTGGTCTTCATACTGCGATCGCCCGTTTTTTACCGGCGACGAATGTAGAACTCTCCTGTGCGGTCTTCCGGCTACACTACATGGAAGAAAATATAAATATATATAGATATAATATAACTAATTACTAATATAAATAAGTATATATAATATATATATATTATATATATATTATATATATATATATAATATAATAAATATATTATTATATATATATAATATATATAATATAATAATCAGATCATGTGAAATGTAATAATTATATGGCCAACAGCCAAGTATAAAACTTATATTAAGTTACCTGCGTACTGCAGTGATAAACTATATTAAGTTATCTGCGTACTGTATGTACTGTTATTTTTAATGACTAAATACCCTAAAAAGACCTTCATATATATGAAAAATAAGTAATTTAAAAAAAACAAAAAAAAAACAAAAAAATTGGCAATAATGGTCTTTTTTTTAAAAAAACGTGTTTTTTTTTAAAAAAAAAACGAACGATTTTTTTTTAATCCCAACCCCTATATATATAATATAATATATATATATATTATATATATATATATATATAATATATATATAATATATATATATATAATAATATATAATATATATATTATATATATATATATATTATATATATATTATTATATATATATATATATAATATATATATATATATATATATATATATATAATAATATATTTATAAGCAATAAAATGTTGAAGTTTAAAAAATACTTTTAAATAATGACAACAGAATTTACAGTCTTTTTATTATAGTTTTTTAAATGTATTATATTCTTTTTAATGTTTCCTATGATTATACTAGAATTATATTTTCTATTGTTTACGTCTCTCCCGGATATTAAAATCAAAGAATTTAATATATATATATATATATATATATATATATATATATATATATATATATTATATATATATATGATATAATATAATATATATATTATTTATATATTATTATATATATATATGTGTGTGTGTGTACCATAAATAATATTATAATATAATATATATAATATATATGTATATATAATATATATATATATATATATATTATATATATATAATTATATAATATATAGATATATATTATATATAGTATATAATTATATATATAGTATTTATATATATATTATATATATATATATATATATATATATATATATAGATATATAATAATATATATATAATATATAATATATATATAAAATATATATATAATACCTATTTACCTATATTTACCTATTACCTAATATTTCACCCATATTTCTGATCTATTAAAAGTCTCAAGTAGTTAAAAGTAGTTGACCCCCACGCATTGAGAAATTCATGAATTTTGTATTATTAGTATTTAACACTTCTGTTTTTTCTCGACCAGTTAGAAATCGCCGCCAGGTTCCTATTCAAGAGTGCGATACTCACCTTTCATCATCTCCAGCTCGAAACAAAACCGTATCATCGGCAAACAAAACCAGACGTTTTAAAACATATTGCAGGTCATTAATGTAAACAAGAAAGAACAAAGGTCCTAACACAGATCCCTGAGGATCTGACCACAAGAGGTCAAGATCTAGCATCCTGACACTGCACATACTGTCGCCGATTACTATGATAAGAATAAAATATCTCCACATTGCCTCTAAATCCAAATCTTTCCAATTTTTGGACAAGTATTTTATGTTCAACACAATCAAGCACCTTTGAAATATCCAGAAATACTGCCATTAAAAAGTTCTTTTCCTGAAATGCATTCAGAACATTCTCTACACTCTTCATAACGGCATGAGTCGTATTCTTATTCTTCCTAAATCCATACTAGAATGGATAAAATAAATCAGATCCCTCAATAAATCTACTAACTCTATTGTGAATGAATTTTTCAAAAAATTTTATTAAAATTTGGTAGGACTGAGATGGATCTGTAATTATCAAGACACAACTTGTCGCCTTCCTTGTATATTGGAAACACACGTGCAATCTTAAGAGAATAAGGATAAGACCCCTCAAGAACACACCTATTTAAAATATCAGCAAGTAAATTCAAATGAGTGCAGTTATTCTTTTCAAGACCAAAATAATAACGTTTTAATGGGAACATGTCTTATTTTTTAGGCTCCCAATTGAAGTATCAACTTCATGCCCCATTATTGGAAGAAAATAAAAACTTCTCTCATCAATAGGTACACTATATAAGGGGCTTCCATATCCTTGTGGATGTTTCTTCTTAAATTTTGCAGGCACATTTATATAATATTCATTAAATTCATTAACAATACGATTCTTAAAAGTAACAATCGCATCATCCTTCTTAATTGCTTCAATTTTGTCACTTCCCCTGTTACGTCTTCTAATTTGATTAACAAATTTCCAAACTTTTCTAATATTTCCATCAGCAGACCTCAACACACGACAGCGATGAGAGCGTTTAACCTTTTTTATAGTATAAGCATAGAAGATTACAATAATTTCTATAGTAAATCCTAGTAATTAAGTTTAGCTCATATTTATTGAATAAGACAGCTTTTAACTAATACAAAATATTAAATCTTATATCAGGATTTAGTTTTAAAGTTTTTCTGTTTTAAAAGAAAAGATCGATTAGTCATTTAAAAAAATTTATAGTAAAATATTTTAAAAAGTTGAACACCAGATATATTTCTATCAGCATATCTACTAATATAACCTATAAGATCAGCTTTAAATTTTTCAGCTTTAAAAGAACTGAATGGTCTAAACAAATAATTAGGATTTAACTTCCTGAAAACAGCAAAATTAAGACTTCAAACAATGGACAAATGATTAGTTATCTCATACCCAACTGCAACTGCATAATTAACATCTTCAAAATTACACAAAACCTGGTCAAGAATCGAATACTTAGTGATCGGGTTCTCCAAGGAATATCGAGTAGGACTATTGATATAAGACAAGAATGATCTCGACAAAAACACCCTAATAAATACGTCATAAGAAAGCATTTAGGGGATTTATAAGATTTATATTTATGTCAGCAATAACTGCCGTTTTAGTGCATTCATCATTCAGCTGGTCAACACATTGAAAAAACATTTCATTTAACTTAGTTATCGAACAATTTGAAGGTATATTATATTGATGACAACAAAACCCAGAATTGTTAAGTCTGACCTTCAGCGCGTAAACATTCAAAGTAGTTCATTCAGCTTTACAAATAATGTTCCATCACAGCAGACTGAACAGCCTCAAGGACAAAAACCTTTATTCCGCCTACATAAATCCAAAATCACATGCCTAGTCAAGCCAAGTTTCTGTAAGTATGATTACCTATAACTTAACCTCGAGCTCCTCCACTAACAATTCGAGAGTTTCAAAGTTCGAGCGACAACTCTTAATATTACAACACATAATACTAATATTTTTAATAAACTTCACATTTAAGGCATCCCTAACAGCACCCATGCCATCCGAACGGGAAAGACCAAAGAAAATGACTGGAATCCAGAATCAATAAAATACGAATTATGTGCACAACTTAAACAGCCAATAATCTTCAACAACCAATAATCATATTAACAAACAACAAAAAATAATAACAAAATAATAATAATAATAATAATAATAATAATAATAATAATAATAATAATAATAATAATAATAATAATAATAATAATAATAATAATAATAATAATAATAATAATAATATTATTATAATCATAATAAAGAAAAATGAAAATAATAATAATAATAATAATAACAATAGATAATCAATAATAATAAAATAATAGTAAATAAAATAATAGAAAATAATAAATAATAACAAACAAAAGAAATTGATACAGAAATAATATAAATAACAATAAAAGAGAATGATAGCCCAGAAGTAATAATAAAATTAATTAATAATTAATTAATTAATAATAATAATTACATAACATAACTAATAATAATAATAATTAAAACAAAATAATAATAGATATAATCAATTAATAATAAATAGTAATAATAATACTTATTTATTATTAATACATAAAATAGAATACAAATATAATAATAATAATACATACCATAAAAAAATAACCAAAATCACAACACATAAATAATAATAATAATCGAATAATAATTAATAAAATAATAAAATATACATATCAATAATAATAATAAAATAATAATAATAATAATAATAATACTAATACATAGACTACAATAATAATATAATAAAAAAATCAAGCAACAAAGGTTTAGTACAACCATCCCCACACAAAATCAAATAGCACCCACATATAATAATCATTCCCTAGATTAATCAATCATAATAGCATAAATAGCAATCAAAAATTACTACATTACTAACATTCTTACTAATAAAAATTAGGCTAAGCTTATTAAAAATAATACAAAAAAATAATGTGATCCTAAACATGGTATGGGAGTTAACCCATCAGCCATTAGCTAAACTCACTCGACCTTTAAACTAGCCTAAACAATAATTAAGATTTCATGAAAGTCGATAAGTCCATCAGGGCTAAAAAACTTGCCTGTACAGTTGTACATCTTTAACATATAGCAAATAACACCTTCCTTGTAAAACTCTTGCCAATACCATTACGTTGGATTCCTCTTTCAGATTGAGCAGTTAATATAGATTGAGATGAACCTCTTAGTCCCGTCAGGTCGATTCGATAAACATAGTAAGGCTTTACAGTATGTTTTTGTAATGCAGAGAATATTCCTCTCTATCTTCTCGTACAGGAATTCGATTTGCCAGAGCTTTTGTTCAACCTAACCATTATATTGTATGCCCTTTTTAATCCTGATTTCGAGTCAAATCAAATCAGGCAACATGCCAGTTGCAGAGATTGCGTCCTCTTTAAGGTTTAAATCACTTGCATCAATCAACAGCTTGTCAATCTAGTCTCCATTCAAGTTCAAGCAGTTATTTAAGTCCTAATGTTTAAACTTATCTAATTTCAATTCATCCTTATCAAAATAGCTTATCGAAACTGTACCAGCAGAAGAATTCCCATACGCTACCTCACAAAGTCTTTTTCAAAAATTTATATTTTTAGTTTCTAATATTTTTAAGCGTTCTTTAAAGATATCCAACTCCTTTTCAATCCTATTTACTGACGTATAAAGTATATTAACTGTTAACACTAATACTTATTTAGCTTAAACTTGTTGTCACGTTCTTAAGCAACGAAAAAATAGAATCAACATCATTTGAAAAATCCAACTTTCCTCTATTCTGAGCTCTAATATGGTGGCCTATTCTACTTCTAACTGGATACTTAGAGAGGGATATATAGTATATTATATATACGTATATATTATATATACTGTATATATATATATATATATATATTCATATATATATATATATATATATATATATTAATATATTAGATATATATAGTTATACTATAATATATATATATAAATATATTATTATATTACTATATTATATAATATATATATATATTATATTATATATATATATATCATATAATATATATATATATATATAATATACATATATATATAATATATATATTATATATATATATATATATATATAATATATATATATGATATATATATAATTATATAAATATATATATATATTTATTATATATATATATATATATAAATATATATATAGTTATATATATATATATATATATAGTCCACGGTGGGCTCAGTGGTTTGAAACGAGTGTTTTTTCTGGCTTATGGATTCGTGAGTTTTCCCTTCGCCGAAAGCGAGGGTTCACTATCGGCTGGCATATCTGAACGGACACAAAGATTGCCGCCCCAGGAGATTTTCTCAATATTTAATCACAGTTCTAGGGAGCATTTGAATTACATACCACTATCTCTACCCACACATCCCTAAAAACATAGCCAGCACATACAACAGAACATTCTATTATAATAACTAGAGGTGTAGCGGATAATCGCATCCGCATATATCCGCATCATTTTCCACTATCCGCATCCGAACCTCATCCGCAGTAAATTTTTTGCGGATGCTGATAGTATTCATCCAATTGGAATTATTATGAGCTAACGTGTGTGCACTACTTATATATATATTGAATATATTATATATTATATATAACCTTTATCTATGTATAATACTATATACTATATATATATATATATATATACTATAATATATATAGTAACTTATAATTACTACTATAATATTATATGATCAGTACGTATATAATTATAGATAACCTACATACCTATAGACTATATGGATATATAGGTCGCCTATCTATATATATAGTATATATATATATATTTAAAAAGTAACGGACTTTCAAGAATCACAGAAACAGTCATGATGGAGATTTTAGATAATAGATTTCAAACTATGCAAAACGTGACGCATGTGCAATAGGCAACTTTTTTAAATCCTAGATACAAACAAAATTTCTTGAATCACGTGTTTCACAGACTGTAAAATTAATTTGGATGCCTATGCGATGAAATGCTGCTAAAGGGGGAACTAGTCACTCAGCCAATAAAAAGCAAAGATCACAGAAACCGACACGCAATTACCTCAATTAGCGATATCATTGCCGAATCCATGAACTTTTTTTGGCTTCTAGCACAAATCTAGAAAAAACAAAAAAAAAAAAAAAAGAAACATGAAAAAAACACGGCGACGTTCGGAGGTGTCAAAAGACAATATTATTGATCGAAGAGGATATCAAAAGAGAAAAGCTTGAAATAAGATAAAGATCCACTGCGTTTTGTTGGCAGTGATAAATTGTAAAGTTTCCACTCTTCAGAAGTCGCAGGGAAATCATAGCCAAGCCCTCAACAAGTGTGTAGTGAGCGTCTTTCTAGTGGCTGCAGATCTTATTTATCGCGAAGAAGAGAACAAACTGTCCTCTGAAAGGCTCTTGAAGCTTTGTTATTGAAACATAATTTTGGAATTATTTAATTTCAAGCATTAAATATATAAACAAAAATACAAATGGATGGAGGCTTTGGAAAGAGGTTGGTGGGTGGCAACGAGTTCGGTCCAAGCGTCCTGCAACTCCTTGGTAATACGGGGATATTAAGTATATATAAATAGTATATAGATATATACTATATATATATATATTAGAAAACTATATACATATATATTCATATATAACTATATATATTCCATATATATATATTAACATAACTATATAAATAGTAATAATATTATATATATATATATATATATATATATATATATTATATATATATATATATATACTAATATATATTGTATAATATACATTATACAATGTATGAATACCTGTGGCTAAAACTCTAAAAAACTTAACTATCCGCTATCCGCATCCCCAATCCGCGGATAGTGATTTTTACTATTCGCCATCGCATCCGCGGATAGTCGAAAATCACCATCCACTATCCGCTATCCGAATCCGCAATCCGCGGATAGTTATAAACCACTATCCGCTACACCTCTAATTAATACATTACCATTTCCTCTCTTCTCTCTCTTCTCTCTCTCTCTCTCTCTCTCGCTCTCCCTCTCTTCTCTCTCTCGTCTCTCTCTCTCTCATGCTTCTAGCAAAGACTAGTCGCCTATCTCTATTCGAAACCCACGTCACGGTGGCTGAATATATCCAAATGGGCTGAGCCAAAGCAGGGCTTGCTATCAAGCCAAAGTAATCTGCGCCCCTCAATCCCACTCGGTTGAGAAATTTCATATTATTCAATTCTCCCCTCGGTAGCGTAATGAAACCCCCTGATACAATGGAATAAAGCTTCCGTGCAAGTATATATATATATTACTATATAATATATTATATATATATATATGGATATATATATACTATTATATATATATATATATATTATATATATATAGATATATACTTATATATATATATATATATATATATACTATATATATATTTATACAGTAATTAACTTATACACAGTATAGTAATATATATATATACATATAGTATATATATATATAAATATATACATTATATATATATATATTATTATATCATATATTATATCATATATATAATATATAATATATATATATATATATAATAAATATATATTATATACTATATAGATTCATATATATATATTTATATTAATTCCATATACTACTTATATATATATATAATATATATATATACTATATATATAAATATATATATATACTATATAAAATATAATTATATCTATATATCGACTAATAACTCATACTAAATATATATATATTATATATATATATATATATCATTTTTAAATTACAATCATATATTATATATAATATATATATATAAATATATACTATAATATATATAACTAATATAACTAATATTAAAAGTGATTCTACATTATGTTGTTGTTAATAAATGATTTTTGGTCTAGTTCTGTGGAGGTTCGATGCAGTTGGTCAAATATGAGTATTAATTCGCAAGGCTCTTGGCTGCCGAACCCCCTTCTGCTATTTCACTCTCCCATGAACATCGATTAGTAACCAAATGTAAATTCTGCGATTGACACCACCCTGCAACCCATGCGGGAAAAAATATAATAGAAAATATAATAATAATCAATAATAATAATAAATATTATATATATATATACCTAATATATATATATTTATATATAATGATAACTGCCCGTATATAATAATACCTTCACGATATATATAGTTATATATATACTATAATAATATAACTATAACACTACCACCTATACTACTAGATATAATTATACTAAGATACTATATATCTAACTATATATATATAGCTTATTTATATATACATGTCATATATTGATAGAATAATACCAGTGTTAACTAACTGAAAAAAGAACTATTTACTTTTGGGAATCTTACTTACTTCGCGCTGACACTGACAAAAAAAGGAACCACTATATGGTTTTTTGTCAATCACGTTTAATTTTTCTGACATCATTACGACAACAATTAAAAAAATCGCAAAAAAAAAAAAGAGTGTGGTTGTTTATTCAATATACAGCGGCAAAAAACGTCTGAACTATCTACCAAAAGATCGATTTAAACAAAAATGTATTACTTCGCCCCACATTCATTATTGCTTTGATACATTCGATAGTTTATTGGCACAAATAAAAAAATATCAGATTTTTTTTTTTTTTTTTTTTTTTTTTTTGATTCAGCGCACCGAAAATCGAAAAAAATAACATCTCATACTACCTATGTCAGTAAAATTATTTCGGCTGAGTTTAACCTATAAAAGTAATAACTGCCTGAAGCGGAGCAACACCTTTTTCACGCTCCGGCTCCGTCTCCGGGTAACACCACAAAAAAAATCGGCTTTTGACTCCGACTCCCGGTCCGGCCTCGCACTCCGACTCCGACCTCGAACTCCGACTGCACCTCTAAATAAAAACTATGCTCCAGTACGGCTCCGGCTCGGCTCCGATTCCGGTTCCGCACTACTGGTTTGCACACGAAAAGGGAACAAGTGATTTGTTTTAGCACTCCAAGATTTTATTACAAACTGTGAGCAAGTTAGAGTTTTCGTTAAAATACTTCATTATTATATTTCAATGTTAATAACAATTCATATCAACAATTATGTTCTTCCTTCTTTGTTCTTCAAATACATTTTAACTAATTATATTCAAAAAAAATTAATTAGTACTAGCTATCAATATCGAAAACTTTATAATTAAGTTTAAATGTTCTTAATTTAATTTTTTTTTTATTTTATTCTTTATTTACTAAAAATAAAACTCTATATATACATTGATACTTTTAATTAATAAATATTTTGATTAAGAAAATTATCCCTTAGGATAATATATAATTATATATACTATACTATATATTAGATATATATATTATATATATATATACTATATATATATACTATATATAATATATATATATATATATACTATACTATATATATATATTTATATATAATAAATATAGTATATATTATACTATATATAAATATACTAATTATATATAATATAATATATATAATATATATATATATAAATACATATATATATATATATACTATATTATATTATATATATATATATATATATTAATTTTATATATATATATATATATACTATATATATGATATATATATATATAGTCACTAATATATACCTAGAAAATATCGTATTATATATATATCGATTAATTATATTATAGTATTATTATATTAACTATACTATAATATATATATACTATATATTATATATATATATATTAATATATATATATTATATATATATATATATAGTATTATATCATATATGTATATAACTAATATATATAAATTATATAATATATATATAAATATTATATAGTATTATAATATATATAATATATATATATATATATTATATATATATACTACATATCTATTTATATTACTATATATATATATATATATATATATATATATTAACCTATACATATATATATATATTATATATAATATTATATATATAATTATATCTATACTATATATATATATTTGTATGACGCTCAGTGCTCAATGTTCGCCCCTTTTCGCTCACATCCACAATCTTCTTACTCTGGAGCAGGTTCTCCACTATCAAACTTACACACACACCTGCACACATTTACACAACTACACACACACACACACCATAAAACACTATTACAGATATCACTTTTTTATATATCCCTGTATGTGGTAAAGAAAGAGTTTTCACAGCGTACATTTTGCGTGTCGTACAAGGCGACTAAATGAACATTGGTAGTTGGATTGGGAACCCACTACCACTTATCTTTACTTTAAGGATGCTTATGCATGCCTCTGAGCTTGTTGTAACCACCGTAAGTGACCATGTATCTTTCGGAGAAACTGAATAAGTCTGAGTACACGGAATGAGGAGGAATAAATGGCGTTGAGAAGAAGAGAGAGTGATTGATATTTATGATTAAGTAAATTTATTTGCTTGCTTGCTGATGTGGGTGAATATGTGCTACTGTGACGGTGTGTTAGAGGAATGAGTGGGTATAGAAGGAGTTGCGATTCTGATGAGTGTCTTGTGGCATATAGTTTTGTTTGAGAATTTAGGTATGTGTGGTTGTGACATATGGTCCATCTGAGGGTGATGTTAAAGAGAGTGGGACTTTCTGGATGGGGTAAGTTGGAACTTTCAGATGATTGTGTTTGCGACTGAATGGTGGATATATGTGATCGAAAAAGAGGTGGTATAACAGGTGATTTGGGGTTGCAACGAAAAAATGAGAATGATTGGAAAGTGATTTCTTGCTACGAGAAGGAATGTGTAATAAGTAATACATTCTTTCCAAGCACAAGGAGTATCCATATAGTATAATAGATTGGTGTAGGTAGAGATGGGCCATCAAACGAAGTGAAAAGTATGATTATTTTGTGTTGGTGAAGATGAGATGTTTGAGATCATGTGATAATATTGAATCAGCTGAGGTGGTTGAGGATGGATATCCAACTATTTAGGTTGCTCTAATGTAAAATTAAGTTATAGGGGGGATGGAGGTGAAAGAAAAAAAAGAAAGAACTCGAGATTGGATTTCTAAAGTGAAAATCTAAACGAATTTCGCTATAAGATTGTATTGAAAGCTTTCGGTATCTTCAAAGGTTCATGTTCAAAAGAACAAGATTAAAAAATAAACCAAGATTATCAGTAGAGCGATATTAGAGATGTCATTAAGAAGTATGGGTGACCAAAAGTAGGATGTACAAAATGTCACATAGTGATGTAGTGGATAAAAGGTGATCACAAACGGTTAAAAATAAACAATAGGCGTGGTTGGAACGTGCTGAAAGCAAATGCATAAGAGTTTCGAAAGAAAAGATGTTATGGAAAAATATAATGGAGGAAAAATGGAGACTAATAGTTGCATATGTAGGAGGAAAAAAGAGGAAAATGAACAGTTTGGAAGGAGGATGAAAGGAGACTTACAAGGGAATATATATAGGAAGCTGTTTTGGAAGAAAATACGAAGGATTTAGAAAGTTGAATCTTTATAGAATAATGAATAGGAATGGTACTCTCGTAACTGATGATATGGACCTGAGCGGAATGTGGAGGGAGCACTTCGAAAATCTGCATAACATTAACAGTAATGAAGAGGTGATAGTAAATGTGTGGCTTGATGGTAAAAGAAGTAGGTATTTTTGAGGATGAAGTAATTAGTAGAAGGAGATTTAAACTCTAGCCGATGAAAGTTGCAAGAATCTCAGAAGGAAACAGTAGAAAACAGAATAACAAGGAAAGAGAAGGAGAAAATATCAAGATTAAATGTTCACCGTCTAGACTCTAGAGTTTAGACTGAAGAAAATAATTCTTTCATAAAGTTGATTTAGAGATAGGAAAAGAGTAAAAAAAAAGAAAAGTGAATTTCGTAACCTTGACAAATCTTAGAATTTATTTTTTTTCATTTTAAGATTTTTATTTGAAAAATTATAAAATATTAACAAATAATTGTCAAAATTTAAAAAAGGGGTGTCAAGCCGAGAAAACAGTCCTCAACCGGCTTTCTTTTGATAAACTCTTGATTTTAAAAACATTGAATTGAGTTCTGCAGCAGGTTGGATGTTTTCCAAAGCGATCGTCCAAATCAATACGCGTAGAAGAGGCTTCTTTTCAGCAGTTACCTGATGTAGGATCAGTGAGAGAGAACTAGGAGCTAGAATAAGCAACCCGGCCATACATTGCATCGCTTGCTTAAGCTCCTAATTGGATTGAGTACACCCGGTAGCTCCAGCGGAAGAGGCGAGAGACCCAGGTTCGTCAACTGGTCGGGTGCTGAATTGAGTATATTCTATCTTTGCTTCATTCTGCTGAGGAACGTAAAATCGAGTACCACCACCTCCTTTGATAGAGGTCTTCTTCCCAATGAGCTTTTGATGTCTATTCCGTCAAAAAAAAAAAAGCAGAGTTGAGAATTGAAGAAGTGGTAAATCATCAGGTATAGATGGGATTAGGGATTAGGGATTAGGGATTACTGTGTGAATTGCTGGAAGAAGAAAATCGTCTTAACTAAGTGTTTTGGAGGGTATAGTTTCGGAGAACTGAAGTGAAGAACCAGGGTGACGTACCCTGTTATAAGAATCGCATATTTAAAATTACTAACAAAGAAATGCAAACATATTTGTAAAATTTTATAATATGTAGTTTTTAAATATTGATATATATATATATTAGTATATTATATATATATACTATGTATCTATATTACTATATCTACTAATATATATATATTAAGCAACTGCACACCACACTACACGCTACGGATCGATCCTTCTCACACCGTACCTATATCTATAGAAGCTACATAACATAAGTACTTAATATCATATATCATCACTGGAACTTTGGTTGAAAGAGGAGTTAGTAACTCGAGCGGGTTGACTGCTATGAACCAAGATGTATTTAGGAAGTGCGCTTTAGAGAATATGTAGATCCAAATTTTACATCCTAAAATCAATATGAGTACGAAAATGAGAGAGAAGAAGAATAAATTGTGATTAGGTTTTATTACAACAAACAGGCTTATGACAGGATTAAAGAGAAGCCTGGTTGCAGGTGTAGTGATATATTGGTGTTGCTAGTAGGCTTTTCTGATGAAATCAAAAGTCATGCTATGGCGATAGTGAAGCCATGTGTCATGAATAAATGGGATCGGAAGTTGAATTCGCTTCTGCAATATTAATATGAGTGGAAGCATGGAATATGTTATGTTCATGGTATTCTTAATGGTATTATGAATGGAGTTGATGAATAGAAATTAAAGGTAGATTCTTAATATAGGTGTTAATATAACTCGTATGGAGTAGGTAGTGATGTTGTGTATAGTGGTACCCCTGTTATTGTCGCTGCATATTGGTCTGGTGGTCGTATATCTGATGAGTTTATGGGTATTGATAGTGCTGTCAACGTGTTTAGGTTACTGGAAGGTCATGTGGTAGAACTGTCTCAAATTACTAGCATAAAAGTACGTCGAATGTAGGGGGGGGACCCGACTTTGGAAATCATGTTGACGGATGCAATCCTGAGTTTATTAATTATTTTAGTTTTGATAGCGTAGATGAAACACTTAACGGATAAATGCAGCAGTCTTAGTTGAGAAAAGTGCAATTGATCTATGAATAGTGACTGGTACATTAAATACCTCGTATGCAAAGTGGACTGGAGTCCACATCTCCGCTAGCCTGTATTGAGTAATGTTACCATGTTATTGCATCAGCTACCGTGAACTTATGGTATAGAATATGAGGGTCACCAAATTAAGGTGCATTCTGCTCAGATGGATTGCTAAGTGTGAGGAAGAATTGATAAAAATGAGCAATGAAGGTGTAGCGTGAGTGGTGGTGAAGAGAAGCTTCAGAATGTGAGAATAACCATGAGATGTGGTAAGATGTGAGATGAAAGGAAGTGATGATAGTCAGTGGTTAACCGGAATGATATTGTGTGTAGTGTGATAGGTAACGACCGGCTGGAGACGCGTAAAATATGAGTGGTATGGTCTATTAGAGGAGTGTCTATGGAAGAAAAGTTAATTATTTGGAAGAGTCAAGAAGATTAGGTATATAGTGTAGAGTGAATGTCTCGGGATTTTGTTGAGGGTTATGTATTGTCGTTCGGGATGAACCCATATCTATTGACATGATCGTACCCAACTGTAATCTCTAGCCACGGATTGGTGCACCCTATGGGGGATTTCTTTGTAGGCAACGGGGTAAACACTTATAGGGTATGAGTGGGGCGAGGAAAATGGGGGGAGGGGCTTACCATACGACTTTTCATCATTTTTTCTTCGTACCCTCTTAAACACTATCTGTTCGGTGTATTGTTGCCCCTCACAAACCAATCTGGGCCAAATAAGATTATATATATCATAAGATTATATATATATATATAATAATATTTATAAATATATATTACTATATTATTATATAATATATAATATAAAATATATATATATATATAATATTACTATATAATATATATATAAACGATATTATTATATACATATATATATATATAATATAGTATATATATATATAATACATTATTATTAATATTATTATATAACTATATATATAAATATTACTAGATATATATATATTACATAGTTACATACCTATATAATATAAATAAATATACGTATATATATATATACTATATATATACTAATATAATATATACTTAATATATAATATATCTACTACTATTATACTACTATAATACTATTATAAATGTTAAATATACAAATATTATATAGCTACTATTATTGTAAATATAATAGAACTATAATAAATTATATTAATATAATATATATATACAGATTTATATATAAATAATATATATATATAATATATATTTATATATATATATATTATTATATATATATATATATTACTTTAAACAAATCTATTGAAATATTAAATAAAATTTATGTAAAATGGCTATAAATTACAATAAATAAATATATATTATATTTGTGTTTATATTAAATATTAATATTAATAGTAATAAATATATTACAATAAATAATATAAAGATATTAAATAAATATCAATTGACTAAATATTTATTTACAATTTGATTATTAAATTATAATGCAATGTCTTGAATTTAATAAAATTTTATTTCTTTAGTCTTTCTGAAAAGGGCTGACCGAAACTGGAATTTTCTTACCGTCACCGTACTGCACCGCCCCGCCCCACCGCACCGCCCGCCCCTCCCCACCCCGCACCGCACCTCACCTAGCCCCCCTCGAAATCGCAACGCACCTCACCGCACGCACCGCACCGCACCGCACCGCACTGCACAGCACCACACCGCACCGCACCGATCAACAATCATTTGTTTTCGCACCACACCGCACCTAAATATTTTAATGCTCACCTCTCTCAGTAAAGTAGCAAGCATCGCAGAGCACCAAAATGAGAGCACCGCACCACTCACCGCATCACAGCCACCAGTCATTCTATCTCCTCTCCTCGCCGCCAGAGAACCGCATCTCTATATTTTTTAAGTGTTTCGGCCACACATCTCGGACACTGAAATTGTGACCTCATCGCACCGCCACGCCACAGCCATCCAATATGCAAAACGGCATCGCATCGCATCGCATCTAAAATTTGCACATCACAATCAAACCTCAATTATGCGCCTAAATCAAAGAGTGACGCACCATGATCAGACCTCATCACAGCAGCCGCACTGTATCAAATGAGCGCTATCCGACCGCACCTCAAATGATACGAATCATGCACGCCACCACATCACATCGAATGACGCGGACCATATCCCTCTGGGCACCGCACCGCACCGTTCCTCACTATCTTCTCTTTGCTATCGACCAACCTCGTTTAAAAATATGCTGAGAAAATTTTGTGAACGCATTGATCGTCTGCCAATATAACTGTAGGCAAGGATGTTGCTGAGTCGCCGCATACTATATATATATACTATATATATATATTATATATATATAAATATATACTATATTAATATATATATAACTATTATATTAAAAAGTAAAATATTAATTTGTTCAAGTGTATAGTCTTCCACGTAAATTCATTTAAAACGGTTGATTCCAGTCAGCACTCAGCATAGTGAAAAATAATTGGATGGAAGGGGAGACAGCTAAACTGAATCGACAGTTTTAGGTATTTTAGTATCGGATAATTCAGCAAATCAATATAAAGAGACAAGTCAAAATGAACTCGGAGAACTTTTAAAATGTCTAAAAATATAAGGTTCCATCTATCGAAAAGAAATGTTAACATTAGAATACTGTGACTATATCTCTTAAAGAAATTTGACAATTCACGTTTATTAGTTTCACGTAATAAATAATGGATGATATTTACATGATAAAAGCTCTTCATATAAATTAGAAAAATTGTTTTCAGAAGAACTCCCCTTACATCTAGCCGAGATATATTATTTCCTTACGAATATGCTATCTGGCAACTCGCCTAACCGAATTTACTGGGAAAACTTTACACTTGTTCCTACTTTAATGTGTGGATTCGAGATGTTTGATTTAATTCTAAGATAGAAAAGAATTTAGGGTTCGTAATGAAAGGTTTGTGATATATTTTTTGGGGAAAACAGAAGATATTGGATTAAAAATATCTGATATTATGCATTATATTTACTAAAATATGATCATATGAAAGTGCTGAAATAAATTGGAAGTCTCATATATAGGATTAGCTGCCTTTTTCAAACAAGCAAATAATGCTTGTTTCTGAATTGATATCAGTAGGTTTATGCATGAATTTGAACATGGTCATGTGGATCAGGATTGTGAGATTGTTTATAGACAAATAAAATTAGTATCGAAGCTGTAGAGTTCCTAATCGCGTTGAAACACTTCTACTTCCGAGGCTATGTTTGTCGATAGAAGGAACGTTACGAGTTAATATAATTTCTTTCTAAAAGGTGAATTAACATCCCAGTCCACAAGTGCAAATTCGCGAAGATTTTAAAGAGGTTTTCCCTTATTCTAGGATTACGGATGGGATATGCCAAATATATAGTTCTTATTGTGGGCTATGGGTAGAGCCAACAATTGCACAGCATGTTTTATTCTGAAAAAGACTGGGCTTAAGGGAGAACACATAGATGTAGGATTATAATTGTTGACCAGTATATGCCACTTTAAAAAACCCACAAAAGGTTTCCTTACCAACCACTTCACATGATACTGAGCCTCATGAAAACTTTGTGTAAAACGATTGAAAAGAGGGACAAGGATTTCAGGATGTGCCTAAAAAAATTTGTGAACGAATAAAAGCGTGGCGCAAAAACTGAAAACTGCGATTTATTTTCATGGAGAAACTGATGTCGAGAATATTGTCATTACTGATAGCAGATTTAGAGATAATCTGAGTCTACTAGAGCTAGCCACATGGAATTCATTCATATTAGTGCCCAAAACCTTTCCAAAATTCATTTAGTCAAATAAAATATGGAAGTAATCAACACTTAATTAACAGTACATTAGAATTATTGAATGCGCGGATACACTCTGTATTGCATTACCTCTAGATTTTTCAATAATAATTTCATGTCGTTGCGACAAAATGTCAGCTGGCCATGATACTTGTGCAAAAGAGGTTCTACCAAGGACTCTCCAAAATGGAAAGAAGATATCAAGGGACGTGTTGCAGCCCAATTGATGGGGAATATTATTGCTACCTACAACGTCTGGAGACAAGCTCTCAATCTTACTAAATCGCAAGAACAAATGTCCGGCAAAAAAAATTATATATATATAATATATACTGATATATAATATTAAATATATATTAGATTGACTACATATATAATATATTATTATTAGTATATATTATATATATATATATATATACAGCATTACGGAGTATTTGTACTCATGAAGTTACCAATAATGAGCTCTTGTCTCCTGTTTGTAATGAAGAGAACATCCGACTGAGTCATGATTTAAAGAAGTCAAGTTTCCCCACAAATCCCCAAACTTCTTCGCTTAGACACTAAGAATCACTTCTCGTGCACATAAAGACCTTTGAAGAAGATATTACCAATAAAAATACACACATATTACACACACACACACACCACATATACACATATTAATATAAATTAAATTATATATATAATATAATATATATATATATTATATATATACTATATATATATACATATTATATATATACATATTATACTGATATATATATACACACACACATATTATATATAATACTATATCTTGTGTGAGGGGGAGGGGGTAGAGGGAAGTGAGACCACACAAACAAAAAAAGACATACACCCACGAATCGAACCAGTTTTGTTCAGGGCAAAACTGCGGGTCATTGTATCCAATCGCTAACTAAATTTATTTTCCATGATCTTGGTTTTAGAAGGCAATTTTTATAAACAATTTTTTTGGAATTCATTTTATATAATAAGAAAATTTATTCAATTATTTTTCTTTTCTAATCAAAACAAAATATATCGATCTGATCAAAGTAGAAATTTTTTGAATATTTTACTGCATATCCTTTCACCGCATACCATTAATTAGTATCATAACATGATATTAACCTATATATACTATATTATTCTAATATAATATAATAATTATTTATTACTATAGTATATTATATACTATATACTACACATATATTAAATATATATATATATGATATACATAAACATATATATACGTATGTAGACTGTATATATATATACTATATACTGTATAATATTATTATATTATATTAACATTAATTATCCTTATACTAGTATAAACTCTATATATATATATCTATTAGTATTAATATAATTAATATCTATTACTATGTCCTATTAATTTGGAGTTAGCTAGAGAGCTTTCAATACTTTATTCGATTAAGAAGATTTTAAAAAAAGCAAAATGATATAATAATAAGAATGTGTTGACTTTTGTCATATATCCATCGCACTAAATGACACAGAGACTTGTATTTATAAGGGATAAAATCTTAATAAATTAGAGAAAATAGTTATGATAGAAAATTGAATTTGCTCTCTTTCAGTTTTACATAATAATTTTTTGCAAGGATATATACTATATATATACCCCTTTAAACTATATAAACTATATATATATATATTATATTATATATTAATATATATATATATATATAATATAATAATACTATATATAATATATATATATATATAATATATATATATATTTATTATATATAATATTATATATATATATGATAAATTAATATATATTATATAAATATATATTTATAATATATATATATATATATATATATATATATATATATATATATAATATATATTATAATATATATGTTATATATATAATATGTACTATATAATATATATTATATATATTATGTATATATATATATATATTTTATACTATTATATATATATATTATTATATAATATATGTATAAATGTGATTAGGTAATATAATCACTAATAATATAATAGTTAAGTATGATAGATCAAAAATAATATATAATAATAATAATAATAATAATCATCAATAATAATCATTCAACATAATAATAATCAAATAATAATAATAATAATAATTAATAATAATAAATAATAATAATAATATAATAATAATAATTATAATA
>JABUQX010127467.1:0-7500 GCA_015478945.1 Trachelipus rathkii | reverse complement strand
TTATCATAATTTTCCCATATATCCAAATATATGACTTAATGGAATAGCTACACTAAAATTTCCTGATGAGTTCTTAAATAAGTAATTGTGTCTCTCCATAAATCCAGAATTATTAATTTTTGGACATACTTTATCACATTTATCAGGTACCCACATAAAATTCATACCTTCTGAATAATTGAGAGGATATGTTATAAATCCTTTCATAGTTGATGCTTGTCCAGGATTTAGATATTCTTCCATACTCTTATTTCCAAGTTGATATTCAACTCTTGGAAATAAATACATGATTCCATTATTAATTAAATTTATATATAATTCTTTTCCCGCTCCAGTTCCAGTTCCAGGTTGATCTTTTTCAAATGTTGATCCATCTTCTTTTTTTAAAGATCCCTCGATATAAATATAGCTTCTAGAGGGTAGTAAAAATTCATCCTGATTTTGAACTAATATTCTTATATCACTAGGTGTATTTAAATCAACTCCTGTATAATTTTCATATTCTTGATATTCAAATCTTTTAATTGAATCATTCATTTCTGAAGATTCCTTCCAATTTAAATTATACTCCATTTATTATAGAGAAAAAAAGTTTATATTGATTTTAAATGTAATCGAATAGTTATTTCTTCTCCTCGAAGATTTAGTGGTTTATGATTTTGATCAGTAAGCCAAATATGAATTAAATTAACAGTTGGAATTGTTACCGGCAGATTATACTACTTGTATTAGGTCTCCCATTTATTTTATAACCGGGAGGAACATCAGGAAATAAACTATACAAAATTGGTTTTGATGTTCATCATGTAGAACCTTCTATAAAATTACAATTAATTAAGATAGAATTTACAGGTGAAATGTTAACAATGTTTTCACTTTCAATACTTCAAATAGTGTCCCTGTCTAAAATTCCTGAAAAGATTTCCCTAAATTTTTTTTTCTTTTGAAATATATTTTTAAAATGGACATTACTCAAATATGAATAATACATTTCAAAGTTTGTTATACGGTTTGCTTCAATACTGAATTTCCCTTTCTTGATGTTTTATTGTTTAACAAGCTGGTGCTCTTTGAATGTGAATTGATTAATCGCGTTTGATCTTCATAAAATGCCTGTTTGAGAATAATATTTCAAAATTTTTACAATTATATTCATATACGAATTTATTATTTGATTCATCTATATTTGGTACTGAATGTATACGTATTTATATTTAATAATGCTATTTTCAATCAATTTTAAACTGATTTGAGGGTCAAATGAAGGATAAAAATTATATTGAAAATCAGATGTATTACTAGATAACACAAGGCTCATTTATTATAGAGAAAAAAGTTATTTAAACATTCTGTTAAATCTTGATCAAATATTTTTAATTTGAAAAGTTGATCGTTTATTGTTTGTAACTCATTAAAAACGTTAATATTACCCGCTTGCATTTCTAAGAATAAAATTTTATGTCTATTTATCAGTTCATTAGGATCTGAAGGTAAAAATTTATTTTATGTACCTGAAATTTCACATACGTCTCATACACTAGTTCTTCGAGGAGTGTCTCCAACACTGCTTTTTCTTGGTGTTCTTGCTCTCTGACGTATTTCTGATATTGTTTTCTTTACATCTTCAATCATTTATATTCATTATATATTGGTTTAATATACAACTCATATTTTTTACCCTTATTCGATTTAATAGTGGTTCCACCATCCCTTAAAAATGCCTTAGTTTGAAGCATTGTTTTCTTATAATTATTATAGTCATTTAAGGAAATTCTCCAGGTTTTTTAAAGGTTAAAAGTTTCCATAAACCTTCAGTACCTATATATCGATGGCCATCAATAATTAAATTATTACCAACAATTTTAACAATTTTATTACAAAATTTAAAATCTACACTTCCTTCAATCGCTTTAATACCGAATGCGTTATCATATTTACCATAAGAAAATATTCCTTTCAAATATTTTTCTGATATTTTTCCTAAATCATATCCAGGAGTACTAGGTGATGCCGGTACATCTTCGATAGCTAAAGGGGTTCTACTCGTAGTTATAGCAGGTATCACTGGTTGACTTTGAAGTATTTGCTTTTGATACATAGTTATATCTTTAATCGGTTCAATTAACGGTTGTAGTAGTTTAATATTATCTTGATAGATATCTTGTTAACCTAATTTCTCATTTAAAAATCTTTTCTGAAGTTTCTTTCTAATATTTACTAAATCAGATTTTTCTTTAATATTAACATATGCCATTTATTATAGAGAAAAAAAACAGAAACAGAAACAGAAACAGAAACAAAAAACAGAAACAGAAACAGAAACAGAAACAGGAAACAGAAACAGAAACAGAAACAGAAACAGAAACAGAAAACAGAAACAGAAACAGAAACAGAAACAGAAAACAGAAACAGAAAGCTGCTTCAAGTTCTGTTTTACATAGGATATCTGTTTCATAAATCTGTTTCACGTTCTAAACTACTGTTAAGTCTTTTTCATTTATCCATGATGTTGTATCATATCCTTTCCATTTAACTAGTACTTTACCTCTGTTTCGGTTTAATATTTTTTTCAACTTCATATAATTCGCTTTCATATTTCGTCATTTCTTGCTCATAAAAACTACCAATAATTTCTTCATTATTCATATCCTTAATTTTATAAGTTATAGGATTTGTTTTCAATATTCTCGATATAATAAATACTTCTTGGGTAAAGTTAGGAAGATAACCTTTCCTAAAATCTTTATATTTTCTACTGATTCTAACTCTGTCTCCTATTCCAAATTTCGGTTTTCTAAGGTAAATCTTTGCACTAGGAAATAAATCTTTATACACTATTTTTTTATTCTTTGAAAGTGATCCTTGCTCTGGAGACATTTTTATACTTCTGTAATAGCTTGTATTATAATTTTTAACTAAAGTTGGAAGTATATCAATCAATTTTGTCGTAATGTATTCAATAAAGTATTTCCACATTTTAGTTTTTAATGTTCTGTTAAATCTTTCTACTACTTGCGCTTTAGTTTCATTTTCTGTAGCGAACCAGTGTATTTCATGTTTATTAAAAAGTTCTTGAGTCTGTTTGTTTATAAATTCAAGACCTTTATCCGTATGTATTTTTCTCGGGATTCTGACTTTAAAAATATTTTCAAACGCTTCCGCTATTTCATTACCCGTTTTCTTTATAATTGGAAAGGCCCATGCAAACTTGCTGAATATATCTATAACTGATAATATATAATTTATATTTTTATTCTGAGCTTTATATTTTTGCATGTCTACTAAATCAGCTTGCCATTGATCATCAACACTAGAGACCATCACTCTTCTCGTTGAAAATTTATGTCTTATCGGTTTATGCAATGTGTAAACGTTTTGATGATCTAACCAGTCCTTAACTATCTTAGAAGATAACCCGCTTTTTCGAACTAAATCATTGGTTCCTGAGTATCCAGTTTTAGGATTATAATATAATTCTCTCAATTTTTCAGAGCCCGATTTCGCGAGCTCTTTACCCCGTTTTATGATGGTAAACCCCTTCCGAGTCTTGATTTCATTCCCATAACTCTTATGACTAATCTCGCATCTTTTCTAACGTACTCTGGTTCATCAGGATCTAACACAATTTCACTCGCTTGTTTTGCTAATAAATCATCTGCCGCATTTCTCTCTTTCATATTTTTATGTTTTAAATAATTTATATCATGTTGTTTACAGGCCTTATCTAAACTGTTAACACCATTATATCCTTCTTTTAATCTTTTTTGTACTTTCGTACCTGGACCGCAATATGAATATTTTCCTGTATTCCTAAACGATCCGTTTTCAATATTTTCCGATGGAATATTATTAGGTAAACTTAAATGCATTTCTAGTAAAGAAAGTTTTTTCAACGCTGAATTTAACAATCCTGAACCAGTTTTCGTCTTTAAAAATAATTTAAATTCATTAATATATTTTTGATTTTCAATGGTTAAGTTTATTGAATTTTTCTCAATGAAAATTTTTTAACAACTTCTTATGTTTTGAAGGTAAATTTATACATTGTATTTTTAGAGGAAAAAACTTTTTTAGGTACACTATTATAGACTTAAAATTAGCTTTGAATATTCTTCCCCTCCTGGTGGTGAATTTTTTATTTTAAACAATGTAACCAAATGGTTTCTTTCCAAACAGTTTCACAATAAATTACGAAATTCTTCCCACGTTCATATCTTTTGAAAAGAAATCATTAAAAATATAACTAAATTAGTTTTATAGGCAATGAGAACAATATAAAAACATTAGCATTGGAATGGAGAGAGAGAGAGAGGAATTTTTAAAATAGTTTGACTAAGAAAATAGGAGCTTGTATATTATGTCTTCCTCTCGTTTATTAATCTTCAGCTTTACTTTGGATTTGAGTCATTCATTATATCATCAAATACAAATAAATTTTTCTTCATGTTGTTAACATCCTTCGGGTCTAGAATTTCGGAAGAATCTTCATAATATTCTACCTTATATTTTGATTTTTTATTCTTTTTAGGTAGATTTCTAATAAATGAATCGATATCACCTCCCCCTTTCTCCAATAATTCAAGAACTTCGTTTTTATTATATCCTTTATCAAATCCTGATTTTATTAATTTATATTTTGGCTGGTGTAAAGACTTTCCAAAAACAAATAAATTATTATAATATAACCACTTATCCATAAGTAACATTCTTAGTAGTAAATTCGTTTTACCGCATCCAGACTCTCCAATTATTAGAGCTCTACAATTAGGAGATGGTAATAAGAAAAGATGTTCTTGATTATTTCTGCTATTCTCATCTTTCCACTGGATAGAAATGTTTTCCATTATTTATTATAGAAAAAAATAATTGTATTCGTTTGAAATTTTTTTGAACGGGGTGGTGAAATACCGCCCCTTCAAATATATTTTTTATGTATAAAATAATATTAATGTATAAAATAATATTAATGTAAAAGATTTGACCACTGCCTTAAGGCAGTGGTCAAAAAATTAATTTATACCATTTATTATTTAAATTATATATATATATATATATATATATATATATATATATATATATATATAATATATATATATCATATATATATATTTATTTATTTTATATATTATATATATTATATATATATATATATATATATATATATATATATATTTATATATATATATATATATTATATCGTAAATAATATATATATATATATATATATATATATATATATATATATATATATATATATATATATATATATATATATATATATATATACTTTTTAGCGCGGGTCCTTAAGGACCCACGCTAAAAAACTTTATGGGGGGGGGGCGAAAAGCCCCCCCATAAATTTTTTCCTTAACTCTAACTTACAACTAACATGCAATTTTTTTTGTATTTTTTAAATTTTTCCTTAACTCTAACCTACAACTAACATGCAATATTTTTTATATTTTTTAATTTTTCCTTAACTCTAACTTATAACTAAAAGGTAATCTATTGTTGGAGTCAAACAACTTATTCTATAATGTCCTAAAGCTAATGTGTTTATATTATTTTCTAATATATATCGTTTATCCTCATTTCTCGATAATGTATTATTTTATTTTTTTGTGGATAGATAATTTAATCATGTTTTTACTTCGTATTAAATTTTAGTTTCCTATGTAGAGTTTCTTCCAAAATTAATACTTTTTTATAGTCATCAATGTTAATCGCTTGATTGATAAGGCTTTTCTTTACTCCCTTAGCTTTTGTAATTTCTTTATTTTCTAATGTTTTATAAGCATATAATTTTGCTCTTAGTCCTACAAATTCGGTTATCAGTTTTCCAGCTGTTCATCTTTCATTTTACATAATACCTTTTTATTTGTTTGCTGATTATAATTATGCTCTTTTGGTTAATCAGATGTATCGAACAGTTATATTCAATGTTCACTATCTTTGTATATATCATTCGTTTCTACTAATAGCATAATGAATCGTGTATCTGTAACAATAATTTTGCTTTTCCATTATATTTATTTTTATTTATGATTTATTTATGAAGTTTACATACATTTAAAGTTTAAATTTAACTCTAAAATGACATTCCTACATAGGATAGGTTTTATCAAATCGTTAGGTGTTAGTTTTTTTCATATGACAAGCTATTAAATTTTCTAAGAATATTTTAAACGATTCAAAATTTGGTTTATTTACTAATTTTGAGCTTGCTCTTCATTTTTAAACTAGTCGTACATCAACCTATTTCTTTTGTTTTCCATCGTTTACCAAAGACCGAGTTATTTATTAATTTAAGGAAATCTTTTTTCAAAATTTCATGTCTTCGTAATATTCTCGTGTTAAAGATCAATGTATGATTTCATCCAATTGCTCTGATATCAAATTCTAATTATTTTATGTATTTCCTGTTAGTTTCAATCCTAAATTCAAACACTGTTTTTAAATTTCTATGTGTATGGATAATTTTTTTCTTTATTTTTCAAGTTTGGAACTAATTTTGAAATTTTTCTAACTTTTATTTTTTTCTGTTTCTAAGGGGTAATCGATATGTAAAATTGTGTTAGTTCTTTAGATATTCTAAATCAGCTTCTTAGATATATCCTTTTTTTCGATTCATCACTGATGTCCAAGATATCAAAATCGTTAATGTTTTTCATCCATTTAAAATTTCCCGTAGGCAACTACTGAGGCATTGCCCAACTATACAAATTATTAGCATCTAAATAAGTGATTTAACTATGCGGTTTATTTTTATCATAACTTTCATGAATATATGGATTATTAGCGTTCGCTCGCATATATATGTGTTATAGCACTGATTTCTCCTCTAATCCAATTTTCTATCATTAACAACATATCCGGATCTTTTAATAAATCTAATTTTACTTTCGGTTTCTTTTTAGTTAATGCATCCCAAGGATAACCCTGGAGATGTTAAAAGATCTGTGCTGGATCTATTTAAAGGTATCTAAACAAGTTGCATTCTAAAATTTTTCAAAAACACACCGCTAATAATAATGTATCAGATGGTAAGTAAACATATGGTAATCTTTAAATGTTTTACAATAAATTTTGTCCAGATAGTCAGTGCATGTTTGTAGTCCTCGTTTGGTATATCTTCATTATTCAAAATATTATAAAATTTCTCTTTTTTAGGGAATTTTTCATGATTAAATTTTGCTATATCATCCATCCAGTCGTATGATAAAATTCCTTTACGTTTTAGTAACTGGAACTGTATATCGAAATACGGGATGGTAAATTCTTTTAAATTTGCGTCCATTGAATGTTGATTCAAAGTTCGCAAACGATACAGCCATGAATCTGAAACTATCGAGGAATCTCAACTCATGTTATTTTTTTCATCAACTTTTATATACCGACTGAACTACTTATATAAGTTCATCCATTTCGAGAAATTGCTTTTAATTCACCCTTGGTGCATCCAAATTCTTTAACGGAATAAAATGAGCATCATCTCTCTCT
>JABUQX010127466.1:0-12893 GCA_015478945.1 Trachelipus rathkii | reverse complement strand
GAAATGAAAAATCTTTATACTTTCCTTATCAACGTTTACTTCAAACCCCTCCTTTTACACACCCTACCTAATCTATCTACCAATCATTTCAAAATCTCTGTGATTTTCGTCAAAAACAAAAACAAAATTCATCCACACACAACACACACACACACACACATAGATATATATATATTAATATTATATAATAAGGTATATATATATTTATATATATACTAATATATATATATTATATATAATATATATATATAATATATATATATATATAATGTGAGATAATATATATATAGCTCTATATATATATATAAATTATAAAAACCCCCACAGGAAATAAAACAAAATAAAAATTACAAAAATATCTACAAACTATACTTTTGAGAGGACATTCCGCCTCTCCTCATTCAGGTCGTAATAAAACTTTATTAAAATTTAAGGGACAAAGTTATTTGTTAAAATAGCTTTGTTTTAACTAATGTTAATTTAGATATTTTTCAAATTAAAATAAATATTTTTGAAGAAAAATTTTTTAGAATAAAATTGGTAAAATCATCATTTTAAACAATAAAATTATTTACAATCTTGATTAAAAAAAAATTCTGATTAATTGTCTTTTGCAAGTGTTTATCACGGAGATATCAGTTCTTATTATTGCAAACATCGATCCCTGTGTTCTCTGCAGGAGACCTTTCTCTCTCTATATAGCTTTTGCAGGGATGAGATTTATCGGTCACAAATTTTTAGAAGTAAGTAATGATTCAGGTATTTTTTTCTTTTTCAGATTAGAAGTTTCTCCAATATATTAAATAACCTCAAACTTTGCTAGGTTCTTTATAGACACCAACATTTTTTAATTCTGAATCATCATATTTTAAAATTTTGTAAGATTTTTTATTAGTAGTGTTGGGGACACCTGAACAAGCATAAAATCTGTAGGTATGTATCTTTTAAAAAATTGTCAGCCTTGGTGAAGTTACTTATTATCTTTATTTTTAAAACCAGTCTGTACCTTTACCACATTCTTACTCTCTAAAAATTGCGACCGTAACTCATCCCTGTTCAAAAGCATAGAGCAGGAAGAGGAACATTGGGATTCGATGGTTACACAATTATAGAAGCTGAGTATTCTCCCGTCATAGGACCGCTCACGAAAACAATGATTAGATCTTTTCTAACTAAGAATGAAGCAAATAATCTTTAATGCTTTTAAAATCTTTATTCTTGGTGAATTACCAATTTTATTTTTTTTAAATTTTCGAAAAATCTTCTTGTTTATACGAAACATTTTAGCAATATTACTTAAAATACCAACTATTTTTTAGCATGCTATTTTGTCCTCAGTTTTATATTTACGAGGCCTGAATGAGGGAAGCCAGGTATTGTCCTCTCGAAAGTATAGATCGTTTTTTTTGTAAATTTTTTCTTTTGTTTTTTATTTTTATGTGGGATTTATAATAATAACTATAGTCAATCACGGTTCATTTGAAGCCCATAGTACTTTATATAGTATATATATTAGTATCTATATATAATATATAATATATAATATCTATATATATATTAGTATGAGTATATATATATATATTATATTATAAATATATAATATATATATATATATATATATATATATAATATTATATTAAAGAGAAGGAAAGTTATTGATAGCCATTAATACGAGAATTTTTTATAAAAGATAACTTCTCTTGGACAACCGGCATTTGCGGTTTTAGAGCAGTGACAAACCGCGGTTGCGGGTGTGACAACCGCGTTTGTGTAGACCAATGACAACCGCGGTTGCGGTTGGCGGTTTTGCGTTTCGGGTTATTTGTCAAAAATAGTGCGGGTTGCTTCGCATTTTCTGTTGCGGTTGATGTTATTTCGATCCATCACTAATTATATATATATATATAGGTAATATATATAATATATATATAATTATATAGTATATATAATTATATAGTTATACTAATATATAATTATACATTATATTACTTTATACATATATCATAAATATATATATATATATATATACTATAATATTTGCTGACTGGTCGTCGGAGTTGGACGCAATAAAAACAGCTGGGAGTTAAAAGGAAAAAGGAAGAAAAATTGAGCAAGATTTCTTTAGGTGTAGAGATTAAAGATGAAGGAATCAGACACTTCAAGTACGAACTTACTTCATACAAGCTTCTAAAGGATTTCTGTGTGTGAATTGGAAGATAGTCTAAGAACCAGATTCATTATATTTTAAGTGTGGTTAGCTACCAAAATTAATCAAAATCTTTATTTAAAATATTTTAGTTTATTGAATCAAAATTTAAATGAAATCATTTTTGAATCCACGAAAACAAAATTAACATGTTTAGCGAACTAAAGCGGATCAACAAATTTTTTAATCTAGTTTCTTTTCTAAAAGAAAATTACGTAATTTTGGGATATCTAATTCAGTGGTCCTTACTTGTTAAGGCTGAATTTTACACTGCCTTAAACAGATTAAAAAAACAACGACATTTGGAATTACCACGGAAATAAAGAGAAGCCTACCGGTTAGTAAGTAATTGAATCTTCTGGGTCTTACTTGTACTGGATGGATGTTTCGACGCAGATTGGTCAATATGAAAGCTAGAGAGAACAAGGGACTATCCGCATGGTCTGTTGGGGCTGTGAAACCCCCTTGAAATTATCTATAACTTTCCATGAAACAATCGCATTTACCTATGATTATTGCGATTGACACCACCCTGCAATATTGCGGACAAGGTGACTATAGTATAAATAAATATATTATATATATATATATAGTATATATATTATATATATACTTATATATATAGTATACACATTGTATATATTATAATATATATATATATAGTATATATATATTATATATATACTATATATATATATCACTATATTATATAGTATATAATAGATACTATTAATATAATATATAACTATATATATATTTATATACTATATATATAGTATCATATATAATATATACATACACGAGTTTACTTGTGGCTCAATGGGCTAAGCATGCAATAATAGTACTTTTAAATTGGAAAAGGAAATGTAAAGTTTAAGTAGGTTATGGAAAATCCGTTTAACTGAAAAAAATATTTAGTATTATTTATTGTAATATAAAATGAATAAAAATTATTTTTCTCTTTAATACGTTTATCCAATTTGCATAATAGGAAAATACAGGTATAACATGATCAAACTATACCTGGCACAGTTGAACCGGAATATGAAGTCCCTCAAGGTAGCATCATCTATTCTTTTTATGTGTAATAATATATAACCTTTTTATTGTGCTATGCAGTTAGTTGCATCCTTTTAGTTTCTGATCTAAATCTTCATAGTTTTGCTTAAACAATTCAGGAAGCTTTATATTCATTAGTATAATGATCAAACACCTGTGGATTAAATTATTTATTTAATAAATTCAATTACGTTAACTTTACAAAATGTTTTATAAATGATTCCCTTTATGTAACTATGCATTAAATGGAATTAAAATGCAGAGTTTTTAAATAAGACTTGTATTTCATTTTGACTGATAGCTTGAAAATAAATGGAAAATATGTTAAAGCTAAAGCAGGGAAACCCATGATATGATACTCCTGAAATATTTTGGAAATAAGATTTGGAGATCTGGTAAAAGGCTCTTATTGCATCTTAATAAAGATATTAAGTACTCAATAATTTTCACTTATATATGTAAATTACATATAAATATGTATTATAACGTCTTGTATATATATAATAAGCTGAACCTTATTATGTGATTTCCAACAAAATAAAATCTATTGGTAAAAAAAAATTATGTAAGTGCAATTTTGTCAAAATATGATTATCTAACAAGATTATTTAATTTAATTTTATATATACCTCCAATGACTTATCTTGTGTCAGTAGGTTGAGAAAGATCTATGAAGACTTACCTTCTTCTCAAATAGTTACTGTTACCTCTACTTTATAATTAAATCTTACGAAATGTTATAATGATTAAAGTTTAGAAGGAAAAGCACGTCTAGAAGCCATTGCAGCTCCTATAATACCTCAACAAAATTTCCATATATTTCAAACTCTCCCCAGTCATTCCAAAATTAGGAATGTTGAAAAAGTTTAAAAGAAAAAGATAGATTCATGTATTGTGCTTAAAATAAAAACAATTTTTATCTAAAATTGAACTAACGTCTTGTAGTACTATATTTATGGAATAACTATATGCAATATACAGTTCTTATGTATATTTAATCCAAACCCAAGGTCATTATATTTGCATTTTCTCTATCGTCATCAATCAAAATAAGATTTATCAAGTTCATTAGTTTACTTAGAAAAATGGTGGATGAATTACTGAGTTCATTGTCAAAGAAACATTTCATTTATATTCCAGGACATGTGGAAATAGCACTATATGATTTAGTAGATGAATAGATGCTGTAGCAAAGAATTCTTCTGTTATGTATGCCTACTTCCTTAAATTTTTCAAACCCTACATTTAACACATTAAAAGTAATAATTTTTAACTTGTTGAAGACGAATTATCACAAATCAGCATTACTAAGAACCTAAAAATCTCTCTCTCTCTAAACTATTAATCTAGCGTAAAGGTCTCTCTTCTGCTCTCTCGTGTTTAACCTCAGATATTGATTCAAGATTGATCTAGTATGTATGTATGTATTTATGTACGTATTATGTATGTACTATGAGGATAGTAGACTAGAACTAATTGAATTGACTATATCTAGATTTAACTGTATTTTATTTGCAGTGAATCATCTTTTAGAGGAAACACCAATCATATGCATGCCATAATTTTCAACAAAACTAATTTAAAACTTTTTTTAATTTACTTACTATTTTGTGTAATCAGAGAAGGATTGCCGATCAGGTCTAAAGTTATGACAGGAGTTATCACTGTCTACAGCAAGGAATGAATGTACGGATGTTATGCTCTGTACTATTCTCATTTTTATTTCGTTCAGATCTCTTCAATTGGTTGGTTATCACTATAAGTCTGAATAATTTAAAATAGTTGTAACAATATTAGTATTTAATAAAATAATTGAATGAAGGGGATTGAGATTGAGGAGGATAATATCCTAAAAATCATAATCTAATATATCTGAGGTATTTAGACGAACTCCAACTCACTGTGGCGAGCGAAAGTTAACTGAGAATGAATTGGTAAGAATAGCGTAAATTAAAAGTATTATTCATGAATGCCTGATTATTCACTCTCCTTAACGGTGAGAACTCCCTCTCAAGAGAAACTGCACATAATAACTAACAGACTGATTAAATAATCAATATATTCCTTGGTTTCGAGTCTCTTTTTTATAAATCTTTAACATTTTTATTTTCTAGAAAAAGTTATTTTATTTGATGTCCTTTTATATATACAGTCTGTATTGTGATATAAATTATGGTGAAATTTGTATGAAGGCCAGCAATAGTAGTTGAAACACTATGGGACACTATCCTCCCGTCGGATCTGTAGCACACGTTATAATTATAATTATAAAGTATTGGCATGAAGTACGAGAATTAGCAAAAACCATAGGGTACGCAATAGAAGATAAACTTAATAAACAAATTTTCAGGTCAACAGTTAGTTGTGCTTATTGGTTGGTGTATCTTCGAGGATGGAATTTGGACTCAGAGTGGAGTTAAAAGTCCACATAATAAACCCTTGTCCTAAGACCGAGATCGCACACTAACCTGACTGAGAGAAAATTAAGTATCAACAATAGTAGATAGTAACTGGATTACTTTATTCAAATACTTTATTCATATCCTGAATATGATAAAATCAAAGTATTAGTGAAATTCACGTCTATCAATATATATATGCTTATAAAAAATAATTCCTAGGTGTATTAGACAATTAAAGAAACTGGTATAATATTCAAGAATACACTTTTTCTGAGAGTGACGAATATGGAATATTGGTTATTGATTATATGTCAAATCAACTCTAAAACACACAATATTAATAAATACTACGTACTATATTACCTATACACCTATAATATTTTCCTGAGCTATACACTTATAAGAGTTAGATTATCTAAACCAATTAACTTATATTTGCAATATGTTTTATCACTCTACTACTACGTACCTATAATTATCTATATTTAATGTCTATGAAATATAGTTATATTATATATATTATAATACAATTATATTAGGGAGCTAATGAATTTTACGTGCCTAACTTTTCAATAACTAGGAAAACGCGACGCGGAAGAACATAGAAAATTAGAAAGAGATGGGGAGTCTTCTCGTTCAATCTCCGACACCAAGGTCCATTATAGGCGAGTAAAATCGCGGCTTGTGTAGTCCGGGGAGTGAAAGCACGATGAGGCACAAACCGAGTGCTCTAAGCACTTAAGGTTAGATTAAAATTCTCAACATACTGCTATAAAAAACATATTCCACACTTTCCTGATAATCTAAAATAAATTTAGATAGAGCTACTAAGAGGAGAATGAACTTGTAATGCCGTTAGAATGAAATTCTGATTCGCTGAGATAGTTATCAAAGCTCTCTTAAATTATGCGAGAGAAATTCGCTTAGCTTTTTTTATTTAATTTTTCACCTGTTTTAAATTTCCTTTCTTTCCCTTTTTTTTTTTAAAGGTAGTCTTAGTAAAACTATGACTCTTTTAACCGTGAATATTAATAAAAATGGTCATTATTTGGTATTACTGCATAATAGAAAATACTAACATTTATTTGGCGAATAATACTATAATTATATTAAATATATCAAACCACATTCGTCATTATACTTATTGAGGACGTTATCATGATGATCACTATATAAGTTATACTTCATTACTTATACTATATATCCCTATAATATATAATATAACTTAACTTTGACTAAAAACCTGGTAGTTATTAAGAGGGGGATATCTTTCTAATCCTTCCCTTTTAGGTGGAATAAGAAAGATAAAGGCTATATTGCAGAAATTAAATTAAAAATTATATTTAAATAATTAAATTTATATATAATATAATATATACTATATATATATAATAATATATTATTTATAATAAATTAATATATATTATATATTAATATATATTATAAATATTTAATATATATATATAATATATAATTATAATATATATTATTATATTATATTATATTATATATATATATATTATATATAATATTTAATATATTATAATATAATTATATATATATATATATATTTATTATATATATTATTAATATAATTATTAATATATATATAGTATATTATATATAATATATATATATAATATATAATATATATATCATGTAATATATATATTTATATATAGTAATATTAATATATTAATAATTAATTATAATATATGTTATATAATATTATATAATATATATTATTATAATAAATATATATATATATAAAATATATATATATATATATATATATATATAATATATATATAATATATATATAATATTATAGTATATACATATATATTATATTATATAATATAATATATATAATATATTAATATTAATATATATATATATATATTAATTAATATTAATATTAATAATATATACAATATATATATATATATATATTAATGTTATATTATATATAATATATATATATATTATTATATATATAAGTATATTAATAATGTATATATAATCTATATAATAAATATGATTATTTTAGTAAAAGTTTTCCTCTATATCTATAAATTGTAATGAATGAGCACATTATGATATTATTTCACAAGCTAAAAATATATAACTATAAAAATGTTATTTTTACTTTTAAAATAAAGTAAATATTTAGTTATCTTTTATATATAAGTATAATATCATATATATCACTATATATTATATATATATGGAAATTTAATTAAAAGTAGGTATGACAATAGTGAAACAAATTATAAGGTATAATAATTTAAGGTTATAGCTTTGGTATAGGTATAAGTTTAGGATTAGGTTAAATGGTTAGAGGTATATGGAGATTATTGGATTAGATATGGATTAATGGTTATCTCCCCAAATTTTACATGTCATTTACCCAAAAATTTATTTAAAATAAGATACAATTAGAGGAGAGGTGCCAATTACGAAACACTCAATGAAGAGCTCATAACGCATCTTCACTCAAATAAAGCATTTTATAATATATACTATTTCATTTTATCAGGAATCAATTTGAGAAGAAAGAAAAGTAAAAATTCTATCAGTCTAATTACGTAAATAAGTATCACTATATTAATATTCACTATAGAAATAAAACTAAGAAATAATATTATAAAATATATCTGGATATCTATACTATTTAATATTAACAAAATTATATTAGAATAATATTATTTTATGATTTCTCATAGTGATAAATTGATAGTTTATTAAAGAAGTAGAAAATATAATATACTGTTTATAGCCTTATTCAAGAAGAATATAATATAAATAGCTACAATATAAAGAATACGCTGTGATTATGATAAATTAAGTTTCTGGAAATAATCTTGATAAATTTATAAGAAGAATAAATATATTAGATAAAAATTTATATTTCTGATTAAAAGTTAATATCTCAAATAAAATTTTATGTAATTAATAATTCTGAGTATAATATACCTATTATATATATATAAATATATATATCATTACCTGTACCAATTAACTAATATATTTTTGAATATTACTAATATTCCATAACTCTGAGAGTAGTAAATATGAAACCACCCAATCCAATTGCCTATAATAACTTCTACCTTCAATCAGTAAGCTCAATATATATATATTCCCATACGAACATATAAGCAATATATATATATATCTATCGACATACGAATAACAAAAATTAAAAATGAGAGAATCACTAAAATTAACCTACAACTATTTATATCAATAGTAAATAGAATATATATTGATTATATATATATAGGTTTATAATATTATTTAATATATATAGCTTATAAAGTATATATATATATACTATAACAATAACTTATATACGTAATATAGTATATATATATGATATCGATATATATAATATATATATAGAATATATATTATATAATAAGTACTATAGGATATATAACCTCAAAGTATAATTGAAAACATAATATAATACTAATTGTAGTTATATAATAGTATATATTTATATATATATAGTACTACTATTATATAGCACTGATAATTTAATAATATTGCGTAACTTATATTTATTACCTATATATATTAAATATTATTTAATTATCCTACCTACTCAGAGGAGTTATCATTAGCTATAGCTATATATTATAATAATATTACTGATATATTAATGTATATATATGATAATATATAATATATAAATATATATATATAGTATAGTAGTATTTTAATGTATACATTAGTTATCATATATAAAACTATTATTATTATAAGTAATAGCATAGTAAATATATATACTTTTATAGGAGAATGATAACCTCAAGGTGAAAATATAACAGCCTCGTGAGAAATAGTAACGTATATATATTATATTAATATTGAAAATAACCATACTTGAGATAAAGTTTTTATATTATATACTAAGTAAATAAAGAAATATGTGTGTTGTGGTGAGTAGTGGTTGTGTGTGTAGGTGTGTGTCGGCCTTGCTGAATTTTTTTTACCTCTCAATAAAGAATAATATAATATTTATTAGTACCATCTAATTATCTTATAGATAGTCTCTTTTATCTTCATACGTAAATCAATCACAGATCAAAGTTTTACATAGAGTCTATTCATTTTATACTTATATTCAAAATTATAGAGACGTGTGAAGAAATAGAAAGATAATAAATTGAGTTGAAAGTGAATAGTCGTCATATCGGCGGGGAGCTAGTTGGAACCGTAATTTGACGCGTCATAGCTCTATCACACCAGGAAACCGAGTATATTAGAGAAACAATTAAAAAATTTGACTATAAAACGGAAATTTAATTATGTTCGAGGCAGAACGAGAACTTCATTTAGAGGCACAGAAATGACTGTGGATGAAATTTGTTAAAATAAAGTTTGATGCAATTTCGAATAATTAATATTAAATATAATCACTATAATGATAAATCATCCTTATATTGTAACAGCAATTTGGGAAATATTATAAATAACCCTACTCATTATATACATAATATAACGTATAAGTATTTAATGTATATCAAGTATAATGACTAATGAATACCAATATGCATTATATATACCTTTCGTAATATTAATATATAGTTATACGTAAATATATATAGTCAATTTAAATAGTTGAGGAAATTAAGGGGTATTGTATTATGATGTTCATCTTAGATATAGAAGGCGATTTTCAAAGACACAAATCCCCTATATATATTATTCATATATAATATATATATCACGGAAATTTATAATAAATAACTTATATATAATAAATATAAAAAATATTCAAATGATTTAGATATGTTTAATTACATTTATAAAAAATACTTTATTTTATTTATTACTGAAAATATATAATACGACAAAAGTTAAAATTAAATACTAATTATTATTACATAGAGGAGATATTTAATACAACCATCTCAATAATCATAGTAGTATTATGTACTAGTAGCAATAATAATAACACATATAATAATATATGATACTATATACTAAAAGTTGGTACTTTCACTTATAATATAATTTGTACACCTTAATGATATATACTATAGTATATATTATATATATAAGTTTATATATGAGGTAAATATTATATAGTAGGTGTCAAGTCGTCACGAAATAATAGATGAAAGAGAATATAGTATCATAAAACCTATAACAGCTGACACAGTGAGAAAATAGAATTCAAAACAAGATTTATCAATCATACATTGAGCATTTTTTCTATCGATATGATAAGATATGGCATAAATAAAAATGATTTTGAAAAATAATCAAAATTAGTATAAAAACATGAGTGGGGAAAACTGTACGCGAGTAAATATTCGCTTTTCTCGAGAAGAAGAAACTGTATAGGAGAGACTCACGAGCGCCTCCGATGGGAGCGCTTCAAAAGTGGCGAAATGTCGATTCAATTAATTGTGTAAGGCTAAAACGATACCCCTAGGGTAAGAACCACAAAGATGGTACAGGGAGTCGCGGTTTCTCCGAATACCGGGTGAACGACGGGGAGACTTCGTTCCCCCTCTGTCCACCGTCGTCGCTAAAAAATATACACAAAAAAAAATCCAACACATATTTCTCCCAGAAAATAATAAAAAACAAACAACACACATATGGTAACTCTTTAGCTCTCGATAACTCATCGAAGCAGTAAATTATGGAAGGTTATCTCAGACCATACGCCTGCCAGATGATGATACTAATATCTAAGGTGTTAATAACTGGAAATTATGAAGAAGTTTATAAGAAGTAATTTTTTTTTTGAAGTCTTCATCTAGAATGATGCTTGAGCTGAAAGTCAATAATGTGTTACTTATTATAATTTCGCGTACAGAATTTGCTATATATGCGTTTTTTAATGAATTACATGCATGTATGCTCCTTCGGCACGAAAGACTGGTCCTCATATACTAATACTATTATCATTCCACAATTAAATTTAATGAGTATACTACTATTGTGTATATTATATATATATATAATATCATATGTAATAGCATAGGACTTTTATCCCTATATGACCTAATATATATATTATAAAACGACTATATACTATATTAAAAAAATAACTATAGTATAATTTAATGTACAGGAAATAAAAAGTAGAATAGCTTCGATTACATATATACAAAAAATTAAATAAATATAAACGACCTTTAACATACCAATCCAGACTCGTTAGGGAGAAGGAAGCGCAAGAGTTACGACCTCCAAATTCTTCTCCATCCGTCCTCCGTCTATCAACACGTCGAGGTTCTCTTTCACTCTTTTCTAGCGTCCCTGTTTCCCGTCGTTTGCCGAGCTCCACTCGCCTAATCCATCGTATCTCACAATCCTTTTAGTACTTCTGCAGAAAGGTTGCCGGTACCATTGCTTTCCGGATCGCACAGTCCTTAACCATATTCATCCTAAAAAAAATATGGATGCAACTCCAACGTACACCGATTCTCTCAATCTCGCACACGATAATGAAGATGAAATTCCTTTTTGCCTTCCAAATGTCAGCGAAGATACAAATAATTCGTATTTAATTAAAAATTTTGATTCTGCACATTATTCTACGTCCAATTCTCCTCAAAATCTGATTGAGGAACATTCAAATACAAATCCTCAGTTTAACTTCCAATTTGCCGAAAGTTACAGTCATAAAAAAGAGGATTTTCGGAATACTAACAACCTAAATGAAGAAAACTATCTGTCTGATGAACCTAAATTTGGATATTCATTTTTAAGCAACTTAATTCCGGTAGAAGAAGAAAACCGGTTGAAGATCGGGAATTACACAATATTAGATTCAATTAAAGAAAGTAACGGAAATATATCAAAAATACAATTTTCAACGGAAGTTAAATATTCTGAGCCCATAATAAAACCAAATGAATACATTAAACTATTTTCATTGGGTAATGAAAAAGAATCTGAGCATGAATATATATCTCTCTCAGATTTTTATTAATGGCAGCTTGTATACAATTATTAAAAATTCATTGGGAAAGAAAATTATCGGTTGAACATTGTTTTAAAGAATGTTCGTCCAATGTACAAATTTTAATTCAGTTGGGATAGTTGAGGCGTTTCCACTTTTCTCTCAAAGCTAAATTTGTCTATAAAGAGAATTTAGATAATTCTGCAGGTCGTAAAATGTAAATAGATAATTTAAAAGTTATTATATAAAAATATTTTTGTAACAACATTTGCCAACAGTTAACGCTATTCAGTCT
>JABUQX010127465.1:0-13971 GCA_015478945.1 Trachelipus rathkii | reverse complement strand
GTACACAAAGTTTGACTTCTCAAGACTAGGCTCTTCTCATTTGACTTTTCAAAACTAGTCTTTTCTTCAAATTACAATCAGGACAATTTCTAAAGTATATGGTAAGTAGCACAAATGGTATTTAAGTCCAACAATGTTAAAATTAAAAAAAAAAAAAAAAGTTAAACCTCTTTTATCTAAATTCTGAGCTTAAAACTAATTAATCATAATTCTTAAAATACTGCATTACAAATGGTACTTTAAAGAGAAGAATGAGAGTCATCAGCAGATCAGTTATTTATTCACATTTTTTTGTTGTTGTTTTTATTTTACTTGTATCTTTAATCTTTAATAAATGGTATCAGTTAAATGAATTATGTAGCTACCTATGTTTGTGATGTGACAATTTCAGATTTTTTTTTTATTTCTTTGTTTATTATTTTTAGGGGAATGTGTCAAACCAGTCATATTACTTTTTTTCTATAAAAACAAACTTCAGCATAAAAACTTAATAGAAAAAACACTTTCAAACTGATATAATAATGATCGCTATTACTGTAACACAAATTGGAATGCTACTTAAATTGTTGTTGGCTAGAGTAACATTTGTGACAAAGTATGATTTTTCACAAATACCATGTCTAAGTAAATTCCTAGCAACTTGGATTCTGAACTAGCGACCACTCTAAAATTTGGTATGTTTTGTGCCAAGAGACTGACCAATTTATGAGTCCAATTTGATCAAAATCAAGAGTGACCATTTTTTGATACCAAAGATCATCAAAGGTGTCAAAATTTTATTTTTAACTCTGACCTAAAACTTTACATAATCAAAGTTTTAAATCTATTCAAGAGGTTTAAAATGGTATGAATATCATCATTATAGGTGGAGCAGAAGCCGAGATAATGAAAGCTTCAAAGTTTGCCTTGACCTCTGAAAAATGAACTTTTTAACAAAGTTTCATGACCTGTATCTCCGGAACCGTTTGAGCTACGAACCTGGGATAAAGACCATTCTCATTTTCTCAACAAGATCTCTGGGGATGCAAAATTTCCTGAAAATCAAAGAGGTCAAATGTTTTTGTGTGAGTGATTTTGCATGGAATGGACCCATATATATATATATATATATATATATATATAGGCTATTTATAAGATGTTGACTCCAGGAACGAAAATCAATAAAAAATGTAACGTAATTTCAATGATTTGAGGTTAAATACATTAGTAAATACTGGATTTTCAAATGTAATTTAATTAATATTAACAAAAATTAGAAAGAAATTGACATATTGTAGTGTTTTAGGATTAGGATTTTTGTTTGTCTTGTCTCATAATTTACCGTTTTTTTTCTTTTTTTTTAGGGTTGCTGCTAGAACGTCCACCAACAAGGAGTGTCAAGGATGTGCAGTGATAGTTTTATTTGTTTGTGTTTTTTTTATATTTTATAAATTAAGTCAGTTATTTTTTTTGTTTATTTATCAGTTGTCTTTTTTTAGTAAGATAACGAGACTATAGACTTTTCGCAGTTTTTTTCGAACTTATTGTTATTTTCAAAAGCGTCAAGAACGAAAGTTGACGCTTCACTTTTTCAACGATTTACGTATGACAGGTAATTATAACATTATTTTTACTATTATTATTATTATTATTATCATTATTCATTATTTCTATATTATACTTTTTTATGGTTATTTATTATTAATTTTATGATTGATTGATGGGTTAATGTTTTTTAGTTTGAGTCTGGATTCTCTTGGTGAAGTTTTGGTTCTGAGGTTCGTGAGGTTACTTGTGTTCAGCGGCCAGAGGTTCGATTCAGCCAGCGACTGTCTTTCATTGTGGATGAGGTAATTATGAATGTTAGTGATTAGTAATTTTTATTTAATGAATGTTGGATTTGGTTGTATAAAATTGTTTTTTCTTTTTTTAGTCTGAATTCTCTGATTTGACGGTCATAAAGGGTTCAGTTTGTTTTCAAGATTTCAAAGGGTGTCGCCGGGAAATAAAAAAAAACTGGGTCAACCACCCAGGTAAGCACCCTGCAGTGGTGGGGTTATATTTTTTTATTATATTTTTTTCATTTACTTATTTAATATTTTAATTCATTATAATTATTAGTTATTAAAGGCATTTTTTTTCTGTTATTTAATTTATGAAATTCATTTAAAATATAATTCATTTTTGTAGTATAATACACTTTAATTCATATTATTATTATTATTATTATTATTATTATTATTATTATTATTATTATTATTATTATTATCCTTATTATTATTATTATTATTATTATTATTATCCTTATTATTATTATTATTATTATTATTATTATTATTATTATTATTATTATCCTTATTATTATTATTATTATTATTATTATTATTATTATTATTATCCTTGTTATTATTATTATTATTATTATTATTATTATTATTATTATTTTTTTGTTTTGATTGCTCTGATGCGATGTTTTTTTATCTATTTCGCAGTTTTTTTTGGAGCTTGTCTTACCCACACGAACATTCAAAAAAGAGCAGTAAGAAGATTGACATTGATGAGTATTGAGATTGAAGGGAAACTTGAAATAGAATAATTTTATGATTAGCTACTAGCTAGGTTATAGAGAGATAGAAGTATCGGTAGTAGGAGGAGAGAATTAATTAGATTGAAAGGAAAGTGGACGTTGTAGAGTAGAGACCGGTGGACACAAAAGATAGAAAAGTAAGAGATTATACTGTGAGAATAATTGTAGGAGGAAACTTGACTGATTTAAGGAGGAGTACCAGTGGAGAATTGTGTATAGAATTGAGAAGTAGATTAGAGAACGGTGAGGATACTTGTAGAAATTTGTCGAACAAGAAATAAAAAGATAGATTTTGGAGAATTAAGGAGGAGTAGAATTGGAGAACTGCCTTGAATATTTTTAGTATTAAGGAAATATATTTTAGGTTTACGGTATTTTTTTAGATTTAAGGGTTTGTTGTTTGGATATCAGTGAATATTGAATATTCAAATATTCATTGATATTTATTATATTTTCGAATCGGTTGAGGTATCGGTTTTACCTTGTGGTGAGGGTGCTTACACTAGCGGTTCACCTTGCCGTGGTGTTTTCTTTAATAAACGTGTGATTGCTTCGTGTGTTTTGCGTTTGATTTTTTTTCCTGAGTTTCATTTATTGTGTTTATTTATTATTTTGTTTGTTTTGTTCTCTGTTTTTTTTCTTTCCAGGACCCACGACTATTGAGATTTGTTTGTGGCCTCAAAACCACGACAATATATTTTTTTGTGCTTCACACCTATAGTCTTTATTTCAGTTTAAATTTGATGAATGTATACGTAAAGTTTGTAGAAACACCTTGACAGTAATAAATTGATATTTGATATTTTTATATATTTTATGTTTTGATCCGTACCTTCGGCCCCCTATATCATCCCTCTGCCCCTGCAGAGCTGGGCAGGTACAAGTAAGCTCAAGGGTCCGGGGGAGTTCTTTTAAATAAAATACCCATAAATTATGATACTAATCAAAAATCAAATAATAAAAATTAAAGAACTTAGAAAAAAAATTAAATTCCTATTAAATAATAATAATAATAATAATAATAATAATAATAATAATAATAATAATAATAATAATAATAAAATAAAATCTAGCATTTCTTGGCCCTTTTCCTGCTAGATGTAGCATATTTTAATTTGGTAAAGTTAGGTTACGTGGGAAAATGAAAGGAAAAAGCTCCTCCTCCTTATCGAAAAATTTTCCCCTATAAACGGAGTCAACATCTTATAAATGTCCATATATATATATTATTTATATATAAAAACATACATATTTTTCTGGTATATATATATATATATATATATATATATATAGTATATATATATATATATATATATATATATATATATATATATATATACTGTATATATATATCTGTATATATATATATATATATATATATATATATATATATATATATATATATATATATATATATATATATATATATATATATATATATATATATATATATATATATATATATATATATATATATGTAAGTGAGGAAGAGTGTGGGGGGAGCATTTTAGTGGATTATTGAATGAAGTGGGTGGGGGAGGGAGGAAGACTTGCAAGAGGTGAGGATGGGGAGTGGAATTGGGGAGGGAGGTGATGAAACTAAATAGGAAATTATTAGGGCCTTGAATAAAGGAGAAAAAGGGAAGTCCGCAGGTCTGGATGGAGTGAGATGGAAATGTGGCAGAAGGGAGGTATAGGGGTGGGAGGAATGGCTGTATAGGTTATATAATATATGTTTTAGGAGTGGTGAGGAAATTATTGGTGATTTGGGAGGATGGTTGCTTGTCTCCCTGTACAAGGGGAAAGTTAGATGGAATGGGAATTATAGAGTATATGTCTTTTAAGTGTGGTAGGAAAGTGTATGGGAGAATACTGATAGAGAGAGTGAGAGGTTTAACGGAGGGGAGAATGGGGGAAGAACAAGGAGGATTTAGGGAGGGAAGAGGGCGTGTGGACCAAGTGTTTACACTAAAGATGCTTGTGGAGAAAAGTATAGAGAGGAAAGGGAAAGTGTAGGGGTGTTTTTTAGATTTAGAGAAAGCATATGATAGAGTGAAGAGGGGTGAATTGTGGAGGGTGTTGAAGGAAAATGGAGTGGGGGGTAAATTAGGTAAAGGTATTAGGGCCTTTTATAGGAATAGTAGAATGTGTGTGAGAGTGTTAGGAGGGGAGAGTGAGATGTTTGGGGTGGTGAGAGGATTGAGGCAGGGGGTGTAATGTCGCGGTGGCTATTCAATTTGCTTATGGAGAGTGTTTGCAGAGGAATGGTGGGGGGGGGGAGGGGTGGAATTGATGAATGGAAATGATAGAAGGGAAGTGAACATGATACTGTTTATGGACGATACTGTCTTAGTGGCTAAGAACGCGGAAGGGCTGAGGTATTTTGGTGAGGGAGTTTGAGAAAATGTGAAAAGAGGCTTAAAATAAATCCAGGTAAGAGTAGCGTTAGTGTTTGAGGAGGAGGAAAGAGAGGAGGGGAGGGGGTTAGAGTAGGGGGTGTAGTATTGGAAGAAGTAAAGATTTTTAGATATTTAGGGATGGATTTGGGCAAGGGGGGAGGGATGAAGGAGGAGATAGAACATAGAGTAGGAGAAGGAATGAGAGCTTGAGTGGTCTGAGAGAATTATGAAAGGGGGGATTTATCACAGAAAGCTAAGATAACATGTTTGAAATTGTAGTACCAGCTAAAAAGTTAAATGGTGTGAAACGTGGGGGGCTGGAATGCCAGGTCCAGGGAAGCCAGCTGGAAGTATTTGAGATGAAGGGGTTGAGAGCGGCTTGTGGGTTAGCAGAAGGGAGAGGGATTTGGAATAGGGTGGTGAGGGAGAGATGTGATTGGAGGAATGGGTTGGGGGGAAGAGCGGAGAAGGAATGTTAAGATGGTATGGGCATCTAGTGAGAATGGAGGAGCAGAGGGTGGTTAGGAGAGTTTGGGAGGCGGAGGGGATAGGAAGGAGAGGAAAGGGGAGACCAAGAAGGAGGTGGATGGATGGAATAAAGAGATGCTGGAGGAGGGAGGGATGAGGGAGGAAGAGGGTAGGGTGTTGGCGAGAGATAGAGTGGGGTGGAGGAGGTGGGTGAGGGCGAGATGAGGGGAAGTGTGAGTGAGAGAGGCTGCACGTACCACTACCCCGCTCAAGCGGGAAAAAAGTGAAGGTAAAAAATAAATAAATAAATATATATATATAGCAGCAGCAGTTAATTCGTCTATATATATATATATATATATATATATATATATATATATATATATATATATATATATATATATATATATATATATATATATATATATATATATATATATATATGGTTAAATATTCAGAATATTTTTTTTTAATTCTATTGTACGTAAAAAAAAAAAAATGTTTTAATTAATTACGTTAGATATATTTAATTAAATCATTGATAATTGTAAAAAAATATCGAATATTGAAAGAATTTTTGTTATTGATATAGGCTATAATTAATCAGAAAAAAATATTGGTTATCCCTACAAAATAAAGACGAAATAAGCTGACTTTTTTTTCCTCCAGAGCATTAAGTTTTAAATGTAAGTGAAATAATAAAAAAAAATTCCAAAGAATTTTTTCATACAATTTTTGTAAATTAAAAGTTTAGCTATAGTTTTAATACAATTGTTACACAAATGGGTGTCACCTTGTGACCTTAGCAACATAATTAATTAGTACTTTTACATAGGGATGAAAAATATATTAAAAAAAAACCTATTATTGGAAAAAAATATCAGTTTCATCAGAATTTGTTGAACTCTACAATTAGCTACCCCAAAAAGTTATGATTTTCTTTTATTTTTTATATTTTTATTGAAAGTATAAATTTCAAATGTGGGAAAGTCAGTAGAAAAAATTTTAAAACTATTTTTGCAAAATAGTTTCAATACAGTATTTACATGAAACAGAGTCAATAGTGCTCCACAATTATTTACATGAATCCGAGTCAATAGTGCTCTACAATTATTTACATAATTCGGAGTGTACGGAACTCCACAATTACCCAATATTCTTCCAACAAAAATTCCAGCCTACCTACAAGCAATTTCCCCACAATCTGCAAACTACTAGCCTAGTTTCTCCAAAGTCAACAAACTTTAGTTTAACACTTTGACTGCCATGTTGCACATATATGTGCGATCGTGATTTCATTTGCGGCCTCGTCGCACATATTTGTGCGACACAGTGACTTCGTTTGAGGCCTCGTCGCACAAATCTGTGAGACAATACATGCAATTATATATGCTCAAAAGATAGCGTGGCCGCTAAGGAAACTTTTGGGATAAGTCTTGTGGCCGTCGGTGTTACGGTTCTAGTTTTACATTTCATATGAAAATGGAATATATTTATATATATATATATATAAATATATATATATATATATATATATATATATATATATATATATATATATATATATATATATATCTTTATAAGTTGAACATTGAGTGTGAGGAGCCAGCGTTAGGTGTTGTTACATTTTTTTTTTTTTTTTATTATTATTATTATTATTATTTTATCTCTGAAATATTTATAATTTTGCGTATTTTAGCTCTGAAATATAAAAAAACATTAGGAAATAGATGTCACACATGTATGTGCAACAGGGTCTGTCGCACACATGTGTGAGACATGGACCAATGTCGCACATATATGTGTGACACGGCTGCTGGTGAAATTAAAAAAAAAAAAAAATAAAAATATCTCGGTTAATACTTTGTACCTTTACGAATTTCAGCTACCATATGATTTCATTAATCATAACCTATATAAAAATGCAAAAATCTTAACGTGGCCTCCGGAGAAGTTTTACCGATTTACCCGTGGCAGGCAATGTGTTAATAATAATAATAATAATAATAATAATAATAATAATAATAATAATAATAATAATAATAATAATAATAATAATAATAATAATAATAATGCCGAATATTTATCATGCATACAATAAAACTTATGTATTCTTAATTAAAGGCAACAAAATCCAACATTATTTGAACTAGAGCAACGTCACATAAGTGGTGCTACCATTTCAGGAATGATTTCAAACCAACCGCTACGAAATTGAGAATTTTTTTGATTCAGTGATTTAAGTTTATTTGTTTACTTTATTCAATACAAAATATTCCAAAGTTAGTAACGCGATGCAAATATTTTATCATTCAAAGAAATGAAACAATCATTATATAGAAACAAATAATACATTGATAGTATCAGTCAATCAGAGGGTCTGGAGTAGATAAATAATGTGACGTCAGTCATTTATTATTAGTACATCTACCTAATTGGATACATGTTGCAACGTCATTCTTTAACTAGGAGGAGGGATAATAGTTTATGTCGATTTCAAATTGACCAATTTATTTGGGAATTTTCAGGGTTGCATAAAAATTTATTATGCCTTAGACAGATATATAAATTAGTCTGAAAAATAACAAATAAACTTTAATAGCAACATTATACAAGGTTTTCAACAAAGGTAACTCAAAAATTATTCTTATTTCGAAATGAATAGCATAAAATTGACTTCAGTTTTATATACGGTAAAAAATTTGATACAGTTTTAAAAGTAATTTGTAAGTTTCCAAGTAACGTTTAAGAACTAGAAATAGAGCTAGTATAATGTTGGGGGTTAACCCTATTATATACAATCTATCGCATAAATAGTAGAGTTAGATGAAGAATGAAACTGCATAAAAATAAAGTCGCATCCATTCACAAAGGATAAAAGTCAAAATGATAAAATGAACATAATGTTAATGTGAGCAATAACACTTATAATAATAGCAATATTAATCATCATGTATATCTAAAACATGCCATACAAGATAGTCCACTGTTTCCAAATATATTTATATTCACCATCTTTAATACGACTTTAATAGCTTATTTGAAGAAAGGGACTTTCAGAATAAATATGTTACTGATGTTTTGAAAATAAATATATAAGTTCCACGTAGGAATCTCAACTGTTTTAACTGGACACACTAAGAATCGTGTGATACAAAGGAATATTCTATTAACCTATACTAGATATATTAAATGACTCACCACATTGATTTTAGTGTTTACAGCGCAAAAATTAATATTTACTATCTATATGGATAGTATTCTAAATAAGATAATGATAATTAATAAATAAAATTCCAGTTAATCAAGTAAATTATAGACCGTAACAATCAATAAATTGAATATATCCTTAAACTCTATAACTATCCGATTCTGGAAGTTATGATATGAATTAACATTCATTCATTAGTGTCAAGAAAATTAAATAAAAAATTAAAATACATGAATTATCCAGACAGATAATTTCCAAAAATTTCATACTCAATGGTGTTAATACTAGGATAAATTTCACAATAATCTGATTCGTACATTAATAACTAATATCCTATGCTTAATAAGATTCAACTTTCTTAAACTTAGCCGTCCTAGAGAAGCTCTATATTTACATCACATATATTAATGTTCATATATTAATTCAAATAAATATAAATAATAATCTTTTCAATCAGACGAGTCTACAATATTATAGCATATCCCTCCCTCTTTATCCTATCCTTATCTCTCGACATTAATATAATTGAACTATAGCTTGACCTATAATAGACCTATTTCAGAATTTTATAACTATAGAGTATTAAATATTGAGCAAGACTTGAAGATGAGATTGTGCCAGATCACTCATCAGACTAGACATAGGAAATATAATTATTACTCATCTTACCAAATACTATTACTAATATCTCAATTTAAAAAATCTTATAATACATTAAATAAAATATGTATATTATAAAACCTATAATAACTCCTTCAATTAAATCGAAGGATGACACTATTATAACCTCTCAAAGACATTCGTTACAATATTTAATAGAATTCATCTCACATACAATTGAGAATAAATCAACGAGCTATAAAATATCATCATTAACCATTTGATGGCAGTTTACTCTTCCCATATTTTAACTCTTATAATTCCCTCCAAATAAGGATAATTATAATATGATCGATATTTATATTTATAATCTAATTAATTATTAATATTAAATATTTGTCAATACTACGTCATTCTTTTAAAGCATTACACTTTGGATAACAAAATATTATTAAGGCGTATATTATATAAAATTAATAAAATATAAATATTATATTTTTAATTAATTAATATATAATTAATATTTATATATATATATAATTGAATATTATATATACAAATTTACTTAAAATAATTAAAATAAATATAAATCAAATATTAAAAATCAATAATTTATAATTAAATAATAAATATATAATTAATACAAATATAATATATAATAATATAAAATTTTAAATAATACCCTAAAATAATTTAACTGATATCACATCATCCTCAGTGGACCATTAAATAAACTGTAATGCTAAAATGAACCGTTATGCTCCAGGATAGATTATATACCTTACCCCTTTAACCAATATAATTTATTTGGAAGAAAATAGGAGTTATATGCAAATATATATGTATGATTTTTAATTACTAATAAAACTAAACTAATTAATTTGAATTTCTATTATTCATATTATTAATAGTAAACAATTGTAAGACGAACGTTGTATGAGCAAGCCCTATAACGAGGTACTATTATATACATACTAAGAATAATATATTATTATTGTAAAATACATATTTCGAATAAAATACCTACTGTAATTGCAAGGCTATTTTTCAATAACTTAGAATTAATTATTTAATTATTACTAATGTTATTATATATTATTAAAATTTTACAATATTTAATGTTATTCAATTTTCAAAGGAAAAACCAAGTGTTCATTAAATAGATCAAATTTTTGAGAAAGGATACAATATTAAATTTAAAATTCAAATAATATGATTGATATTATAAATTCTACAATATATACTAAAGATAATAGGATATTTGGATAGTGAGGATAATAAAGATTGTTTATAATTTAATCATTAATCTATACTATTTTAATAATTTCAACTAACTATAATGGATAAATAATCCTCCTATAAGCTTAATTATAAGACTTCTCATTCAGGATCACTCAATAAAACTTGTAAGTCACCTAACATACAAAAATGAGGAGCTTAATCAGGTATATGATCAGAATTCTCCAACTTACGATAATTGCTACACTACAATTCAAGCACACTCAATTAGCAATAAGTTAATTATAATATAAAAGAAATAAATAAATTATAATGTGTCTATTATTTTTATGTATACTTTTCAATTACAATCAATAATATATTTTAAAAATGATGAAAAAATAATTAAAGTTATTAAACTACATATACTAATAATGTGCAAACTAAAAATTAAATTTATATTCTTTAATACTAAATTATGTTGACTAGTATCACTTTATATTACACAACTTATTTAACAAATTATTATGAATAGATATGATTGTTTCTTACAAACTGAAACTAAAAATATATAAGAAACGTACTAACTTCTTAAGTTTGATAATTCAACTAAATCTTCGAGCTTCGCTAAAGATTCAATTCGTTAAAAAGAAATTACATTTATTCTCATATTCTTCTTCTACTCATCTTCTTATAATTCTACATATTATATCTCTACATTTAATAATATCATTACTATAAACCAAATAGTAACAGTACATAGTACTCATATAATTATATAATAATCTAAGGAGTAATCTTCACTTATAGTGAATATACAACAGCATTCAACAAATTACAACATTCCTACTAATAATATAAATAATAATTAATTATAGTCTTCTACACGGTAAGTTTTGAATATAGAGGATATTTAATATAACTTTATGTAATATTATATAAATTAATATATAGATAATAATATACTTAATGTAATATATTTAATTAATATATAAATAATATAAAAAATATAATTTTAATCCTATCATAATTTTATATAGATTAAATTAAATATTTTAAGTCAAATATTAAATAAATTTTAATAGGTAATAATAATAATTCTCTGTTGCACTCGCAATGCTTTAATAGAGATCATAAATAATGGAGTATTAAATTATATATAATTAATATTAATAATTAAATATATTAATATATAATTTATAATAATTAATAATATAAGTTATATAAATATATTAATATTAATATAAATAATAATAATAATTAAATTAATAATTAAAATATAATTAAATAATAATTAAATATATATTAATTAATAATTAATCATATAATAAATATAATTAATTAATATTTATAATATATTAATTAATAATATAATAAGTAATTAAATTAAATTAAATATTAATAATATATAATTAATAATAATAATAAATATAAAAATATATTTACAACTAAGTGTCTTTTCTTAAATAAGATAATTTCAATGGTAAAGTAAAATAAAAGTCCACAAAGATACCAATATAAAATTTATTAAAATATACCCGACCCATAAGAAAATCTATAGCTTTTATCTACATTTATATAATATTATAGTAAATGTTTTAATAACTTTTTTATATATGATTCATTATTTTATCTCAGAGAAGCTTATATAAACATATTAATTAAAACAAAATATACACTTTCAGCCTACAAAGATAGAGATAAATAAAAAATAACAACAACAATATATATATATAAGTTTAATTTTTATTTTATATGTTCCCAATGAGATAACATTTATTGTAACCCCTGAATAGTGGAGCCTTTACTATTATTTTTTGATCCATATATATTGAGCACAATGTTTGTGTGCGCGAGTGTCGAGTAAAGTTAAGCGACCTCTCCAACCTAAATTATAAACTCCCACATGTTATATTCTAAATCTGCTTATTAAATTTATAGTTTATTCAATTCATTGATAGGTTTTAAAAGAAATTACTTTTAAATTATACTTTCGGAGTAAATATAAACCAAAAAAAACCAAAATGATTAAATTACAAAATGTAAGGAAAACTATAACAGATAAATATTGAGCAACATAAATAATTAAGGAATCAGGAAATAATAATATCATAGTGCAATAATATTTATAAATTTGAATATGAAGGGGACTATAGATTTTTATAACAATGAATGGATATGAAAAAAATGATAAAATCATATAGAAAGTAAAATTAATAGTAAATAAACCATAATTAATAATAAATAATAGTAATAATAAATATAATAACATAAAAAATTAATAAATTAATACTATTTCAAAATGATTTTTTAATAAAATTTAATATCAAAATAAATATTAAATAAATTTATGATATCAATATCATTAAATATAAAATAATAATATATAAATTAAATAATATAAATAAAATAAATATATAATAATAATTTAATTAATAAATTAAATTAATAATAATAAATTATATAATAAATATAAACAATAAGTAATAATAAGTTAAAATTAATAATAATAAAATTTACATAAATAAAATATAAAATTAATAATATTAAATAATAATAATAATAAATAGATATATAATCAACAATATTAATAATAAAATATAAATATAATAATTAATTTTAATATAAAATCAAATGATCATTAGAATATAAATATAATAATAAATAAATTATAATAATTAGAATATTAAATAACAAATAAGAAAGCAAAAAGAATGAAAAAATTGAGAAGAAGAGAATAAATAACAAATAGAAAAGTAAAGATAAGAGAAAAGGAGAGGAGAGAAAGAGAAATTAGAGTTGACAGAATAAATAAGAAGAAGAAGAAGGAAGAAAAAAGATAAAAGTGAGACAAATAGATAAATAATGACAAGATTGAAATAGATAAAGAGTAACAATAGAAGGAAATAATAGTAAGCTAGAAAGTAAAATTCATATCACATAGAAAAATAACTAACAGAACACAAAAGATATTTGTCACAAATCATAAATCATTTATTTACAGATACCAGTCTGTGCTGGTCCAGATGACTGAAAGTGATGAGACTTTCGTTTGAGGAGACCAACATATTTATAAACATACATTTTAAATTTTATTATGGTTGCAGACTAATAATATATTAAAAAAATAAAAATTCCTTACAATAATAACGTTAGGCGAAGTAAATAAGGAAGGATCTGGCAATATTGATACTGGAATGCAGTATTTATTGTAAAAATTAAGATTAATTAAAATTTAAATAATACTAATATTTCTATAATAATTAGATATAAATAACAATATGTGAGAAGTTCATATTAGTCTCACACTAATAGGTAAGCAAGGTATTCTGGCAATATTGACTATAGCACAAATAAACTAAAATACCATCATATGAATAATAATAATATTAAATTTAAAAGTATATATTTGTTTTATTATATATTGTAGTTTGATGATTACGAATCAATATGACAATACACCGTCTTAGAAACAGGAATTATGTTTATATAGCGAGTGTGATAATCAA
>JABUQX010127464.1:0-45977 GCA_015478945.1 Trachelipus rathkii | reverse complement strand
ACTGGCATTAGTAATAATTTATAAAAATAATCAGAAATACATTTTTAAGCTGTAGTTAAACTTTGCAGTTTCTCTCATGTAAAGAAACTAGTTTTTAAATTTGAAACTTGTATCTTACACTTACGTTGACATTAGCAGGATTGATTTGTCTACATCAAAAAAGTTTTTCTGACAAAAAATATACAAATAAGCAAAAACCCAAAAACACAGCTGGGTTTTGTTTTTTATGAAAACCCTGGGTTTTTGCCAACCCTGACTCAAACCATAAAAAAACAATAATAATTTAATTAATCTCAAACACAGCAGTAAGGTAACTATCTCGTGGTGCTGCAATTTGACTTCCATACACACACGCACCTACAATTCAACATATGTACAGTAAATAATGATTTACAAAGTCGTGCAATTTGCAAAAGTCACAGCCAATACTAAGCCCCAAATGGGTCAAAAGATGTCTTAATACAAATATGTTACAGAAGTAGGGCTCACCTTAACGGTAATAGTGGTAATAGTGGTGATATAAATAAAACTAGTGTTACAGGCTCAAATAAGGATGATAGCAATAAAAATAGCAGCATTTCGAATATAAAATGCTTTTACACAAATGCTCATAGCCTTAGAAATAAAAAAGATGAGCTGATTAGTTATACCATAAATGAGAATCTTGACATTATTTGCATAACTGAGGCATGGGTTAATGAAGAATTATATGGAGACTCCATTCAGGAATATGAAATAGACAGATATTCACTTTATTTATACCAGCGTAGAGGAAAGAAGGGTGGGGGTGTGGCGCTTTATATTAAAAGCAATATTCAATCTGTATTAATGACTGACCTTTAAAACTAATCATGATATTAAATCGGTATGGGTAGATATCCTATGTTCAATAAATCATATAGAATAGGGGCATTTTATAGACCTCCTGGCCAGAGTCAAGAATTAGACAGAAATTGTAAAAGAAATTGAGACAGCATGCCACAGTAAAGAAAAAGGTATAGTCATAATGGGTGATTTTAATTTTCCTGGCATAAATTGGGATTCCTTGTCTAATACGGACCATAGTAGTTCAGTATTTATAAATTGTATAGCTACTAGATAACTTTTTGTGCCAGATGGTCCATGAACCCACAAGACAGGATGCACTATTAGACTTAATATTAACTAACGATGAAAGTATGGTGGGTAAGGTTAGAGTTGAGGAGAATTTAGTTAATGGCAGCAGGCCCATTACATTATCCCCCACCAGAAAATGGCCCATTTTCTCAACAAACCGGAAAAAGATGCTAGTCGAATGAATCCCAGGGCAACTGTAACATTGCCAGCTACCCCATACGACACCAGGAGACAACATAATACCCCATATATAATTTACAATCCCACACTTGAGAAAAAAACACAATAAAAAATTTAAACCAAACAATTATCCAATTAAGAGCTTACAACATGGCTCGTTACACATAAATATTTTACAGATATAGGTTAATAATTGTATAACGTAGGGCATGATCTTGACATATAACATCATTTAAGAAAACATTTAAGGAAATTTGTTTCCCCTTTTTTTTTCTTCCGTGCATATTACAAAATATAAAAAAAATTCCTTTACTTAGGACACGGTGCATATTACACCATTCTTGTGTGATTACATCCATAGCGAGTCAACCTCGGAATCTCCGCTGACCAGAATGTTCTTCATCTGCAAATAAAAATATATCTCTTAGAACAAAGCAATGGTTATATATCATAATGAACAATAAAATGAAAAATAAGGACCTGTAAGGCAATTAGTAATTAGTACATCGGAATTCATCATATTATACTCATTTTAAGTTCGCCATCGATACGCTTTTCGGAAAGCACGGCTGCATTTTGATATATACCACGAGATTGTCTCCGCTCTGTTGCTTTTGTGATGCAGATTTACGTTTTTACTTTAATTAACCGTTAATAGAACATTTAATATTACTTCTTTCGCAATACGACTACGTTATGAATATTCTTTTTCAATTTTAATTATTTTCCTTCAAAGTGTAATTTATTTATTTTTCCTTCTTTATTTTTACGGTGCTAAAATTACGTTTTTTTTTTTTCGCACTAACAATTTGTAAAAAAAATTCAATTACTTTTATCATAGATAATTAAGAATTTATTTTGTGATTAATTGTTTAGCTATGTTACTTGGCCTTCGGCGCTGATACTCCAGAGGCACAGCCATGGTATTGGATAACTCCGCTACCGCCCCCCTGGATCTCGTATGCGGCCGTTGGTTTCTCACCTCCGGCTCCAGAATATCAGACTTCTCCGGCTCCGGGATGATAGCAAGCCTATCCGGTTCCCCATAGGAATCATTCATATACTCCCCAGGCAAACTCTCACACTTGCTCTCATGCTCGCTTTCAGACGACTCCAAATCGTACAGGACCCCCAGAGAACTATTATGAGGGGATGACCGTAACAACTTTTGCACCTGAGGGCTAAATCCCTCAAATGCTGACGTCTGGCTCCATGATTGCTCCAGCTCTCCAAAAGACTCCTCCCGACTTCCAGAAGACTCCATCCGAACCGACCCATCCGCTAACGGCGAAGCGGGTGCGAAACGAATCAGCGGAGCGGTAAAAGAAATTCGCCTATTGTGATAAGGTCGCGCCGAAGGATGTAATGCGGACATAGGAATCAACAATCGGGACCCCGAACTCGCAGACTCAATAGAACCCTCCTCAATAGGATCCATGCGACCGTGATTGCTGGCAGAACCAACAACGGAGGACCGACTCGGACTGGAGAACGACTCCTCAATGAGTTTTGCCACACCACCACTAAGGTGTTGTACTTGATCTAACACTACAGACTTCATCATCGTGTCTAACCGCTCTTGACTCTCAGCCAAGTCCTGCAGAGCAGAATATTCATCACACGAAAATGGTGAGGCCTCAAACCCTAGGAAATCCTGTTCTTCCTCCTCCAACTCCACGGCATCGAATAAATTCGGCTCCTCTGTCACCAAACTACTCTCCTCCCTTTGTTCCTCTGGTGGCAAAATATCACGGACTTCTCTAACTTCCTCCTCGCACTCATCATCTGAATGCAGCAATAAGGTCTTAAAATAGTGGTTTTTCCTAAAATATTCAGGAACATCCACCCACGGCCGTAACTGCGAATAATGTGCGGTTACCTCTTTACTTTGAGGCTCCAGAGGATATCGGGAAATAACATATGACAGACTATTAGAATACACCTTGAGAACAACAAAAGGACCAGTATATCGGCGTTTAAACTTGTTTGTGACCAAATCCCCTGGAAGATGAGTTTTATAAGCAACTTTATCCCCTTTTTTGTATGGAGCGAATTTAGAAGAAGGTTCCCTCCAATATTGTTGCAAACAAGGATTTCTGGCAAAAGTATGCGCCCTTTTTAATAAAACCTCGCTAGGCGTTGCTTTAATGGCAGAATGCCAAGTATTATTATACAAAATCACGGCCTGAGGCAACTCGGTATCCCAGGAAACGGGATTCTCCTGCACCAACATCCGTAATGTCTGCAGCAGAGTACGATTAACCCTCTCTGTAACTCCGTTGCATTGAGGCATATGGCTTGAAATTGCCACGTGAGAAATACCAAACTCTCGTAAGACCCTCTCAAACGGTTCACCCATAAATTCCAGCCCTCTATCACTAAGCAACCGGTCAGGGATATATGGCAGAAAAGGTAACAACTTGTACTTAAATGCGTTTGCCACAGCAATACTAGTCTTCTTGACAAGTGGCACCACGGAAATAAATTTTGAAAAGTGGTCAATGGCCACAAAACAATAACCATTATTACCTCTTGACCGTGGCAACTGGAGCAAATCCACTGCTAACAAATCAAAAGGATGATTTGAAGTAATTTTTAGGAGTGGTGGTTTCACACTATTTGGATTGGTCTTGTTCTGCTGACAATGAGGACAACTTCTACACACATCAGCCACAACTTGCACCACCCTCGGATTCCACAAGTCTTCGTATATGAGAGAGATTAACTTATTCCTTCCCAAATGACCATATTCATAATGAATCTGACAGACTACAGCAATCAAATATGAAAAGGGAATTATATATTTCCTACGGTCTCCCGAGTTGAGGTACAATATATCACCCTCCAAGGAAAGTTTATCACCCACTGTCTTAAATAAACTTAAGGTCTTATCCCACTGCGGGACTGGGGTTTGAGTTTTAACCACCCTAACAAGTTTCCTCAGAGTAGATCCTGTTTTTGCTCTCTCAAAATAACCTCACTGTCTATAGTAGAGTTAGACACTAGATTATGATCTGCGTCAGATGAAATATTGAGACTCTGAACCTTTACCATATTCACCCGGCGATCGCTGCTATCGTCTGGTGGTACATGCTTTCCACCATTACTTTGAATTGGATGCAGCAGATTATAATGTATACCAGATACACACCTCAAAGAACATACGTCACTACTTTCATCACCATAAATTAAGGGAGTAGACGTATTATAATACACGTGCACCTGATATTTACAAAGTTGGGCAAATGCCTGAATTACTCCGGAATAGGCATCTGTCCAGGAAGTCTCATAAGTCTCAGCCTTTTCAAAATATTCCTACCCTGCAGATTATATTTACTCGGATCTTTTAAAAGTTCGTCAACAACTACTTCTCGTATATCTATGTGAGCATTCTCACTCCCCTCCAAGCATAGCGCGAAACATCTGAAGAGCGAATCACCCCCCCCAGGTACCTCCACCTGCCTAAAACCAGTTGGGATAGTGAACTGCTCACCCAAGCAGTTAACCGACTCCGACTCCGACGCAAATAATCCGATTCCACTGCAGAAAGTGGTGAACGTGACAACGCATCAGCGAGGACATTTTTCCTCCCACTAATATGTCGCACTTCATAGTTATACTCGTTAAGCTCGTCTAACGTCCTAGCTATACGCCCATCAGCGGCCGACATGTTTTGCAAATATTGGAGCGGCTCATGATCGCTAAAGATCACAAACTTTTTCTCATTGCAAAGAAAAGGTCGTAAGGCTCTCACTGCCCACCGTAAAGCGGCTAACTCGCGCTCAACGGTAGAATACCGCTGTTGCGTTTCTGAAAAAGTCATTGAAATGAACGCTATAGGTCGAGATTCGCCATCCTTCTGCTGCGATAGCACTGCCCCAGCACCGATGTCAGAAGCATCGACATGGAGTTCTAAGGGCGGAGAATTCAAACCATAATCCGGAAACGTTAACAATGTTGGACTTACCAACGCTGACTTGAGCACTTCAAACGCTGTTTGACACTCCGGCGTCCAACGAACCACACGTCCGCCAGTCTGGCACGATAACGGCTTGCCAATTTCGGAACAATTAGGAATATGGCGACGGTAGAAATTAACCATGCCTAAGAACTGCCTCAATTGCTTAACTGTCTTAGGCACTGGAAAATCAAGAACTCCAGATAAGTTTTTCTCCAGGGGAAGAATACCCTGACCACTAATAAGATGCCCTAAAAATTCCACAGACTCCCGACACAACTTCGTCTTCTGTGGCTTCAATTTAAACCCATTAGCTTGTAATGCCTTCAGAGCTTTTTCCAGAGAGACCAAGTGCTGCTCGAAAGTGCGGGACCTAATTATTATGTCATCCAAATAAGCCATGACCTCTGACCAGGGAATTCCTGAAAGAGCCATCATCATGCCCCGTTGGAAAGTGGCTGGTCCACCCTTCACCCCGAATGGCATCCGAAGAAACTCATAATGAGAAAGAGGCGTTGAAAATGCAGTCTTCTCCACACTATCTTCGGCCATTTCAATTTGGTAATAACCACGAACCAAATCGATTGTGGTAAAGTATTTTGAACCCGACATATTATATATCGAGTCAATTAGGTTAGGTAAGGGAAAAGCATCATCCTTAGTACATTTATTTAAAGCCCGGTAATCGATACATAGACGTAAAGAACCGTCCTTTTTTCTCACTGGCACAACAGGAGCAGAGTATGGTGATCGACTTTTACGGATGATGCCGCTGTCCTCCAACTCGTAACACTGTCGCTCGATCTCCTGCGCTAGTGGCCCTTGAAATCGACGCACAGGTACATGGATGGGTCGATCAGTGGTCAATTCAATATGGTGCTGCACATTCTCAGCCAGGCCAACATCATCATCTCCCGTACTGAGAACAGAAGAATACTTCAGCAAAAGATTAAGAAGTTGCTCCTTTTGCGCATCGTCCAACGGAATATCCGAAAATTCAAATTCCTCAATAATCTTGTCTCTAGTCCAATATTCCTGCATCTGCGGTTCGCTGGAGTCATCCTCAACAGCTTCCACATGACCCACATTCACCTCAGCGACGTCAGAAATTGGCAGCACTTTACCGACCAAGTAACCTTTCGGCACAAACCTTGCATGGTCACTGTAGTTACACACAGCTACCACCGGCGAATTATCATGCGAGATTACCCCAGGAAGCACTTCCAAATTACCATCCCGAACCCCCTCCAATAAGAGCGTGTCTTGAACGTATGGACAGCCATCCAGATTTATTGAAATAAATCCACATTGATAAGCTTCCAACTTGGCATTCTCCCGAGTGCAAACCTTCATTCCTTCAACACTTCTCATAGAGTCCTGTGCTATTACCGTAAACCGCTCTCCTTCGCGACTAAGCAACTGATGTGTTGACATATCGGGGAGAAGATTATTGGCTCGCAACAAAGGAACTCCCAACACAAGGGATTCTCTCAAGCACTCTGAAGGAACCACATAAAACTCGTCAAAACCGGTGACAAACCCGCTACGGAACCGCAATGCAAGCTTGACCATCTGCGTCACCCGGACAGCATTGCGACCAATACCACTGATCGTTCGAACTGGCGATGAAGAACGCCGCACAATATTGGGAAGTCTTTCCAAAACCGATGAATTAATGAGGTTGACGCACGCACCATTGTCAACAAGACAAGGATACATCCGGTCCCCACATCCAACAATGAGCACATCAACATGAAGAGGTTGGCTATCTACATTACTAAAATGGACTTTAACCTCTCCAGTATTAGATAAGGGGTTGTCTACATCAGAATACAGATCATTTATTTGCCCCTGAAGCTCCGTGGCCTGATCTAGAGTCACGGGGCTGTGGAGTTTAAAGGAGCACCACTGCACGCGCCTGGTTCGTGAACTTCGTCACAAGTGGTGCAACGGTTAGTTTTTGGCCTAGCTCCTTGATTTGGTCTTTGGGGCTTAGGCGAAGGTCTCCGCGAAGTTCGCGCAGAATCTTGCTGCCCTTGACAATTTATACCAAAGTGGTCCCCAGAACAATATGGACACACTGGTGTTTCCGCCCGTGAAGGGGATTGATTATTTTCTTTTCTTTGTTGCAACTTCCTGCACTCCTCCCTTTGATGTCCCTTCGTTCGACAGAACGAACAGATGTTCTGATAGAGGAAACAGTCATCAATAGTATGATTCGTCTTGCCACAATGATGACAGAGCTTAGCTGATCTTCGCATGTTTTGCTGGCTGGCCTGGGCTTTCCTAGCATTTTGTGGGCTTCCCTGGGTCCTTCCAGCATTACCAGAATTTTTCTGCTGACTTCTTGGAAAATTATCATTCTCTTGATGCTTAGTCTTCTGAGCTTTGGGTGAAGAAGTCTGCCTAAGAGCATAACGGTTCACAATTTCGTTCCATATGTTCTTCCTCGGTGCAGAATCTTTAGGAGTGACATGAGATATGGTGATGACCTCAGACTCCACCTCATCCTTACCTTGTTCTATGCCGAGTTCATTGTAATGCTCATTGGCCAATCGTACTATCTGATCAAAACCTAACCTTTGGCCAGTTCGCCCTTCATGATTCAAAATATAATCACGCATTCTCTGTTCCACATCCCGCGGCATATTATACAAAAAGGCGCGGCGTAAGTTGTCATGTGTTCGCATGTTCATACCAGGGTACGCCCGACTAGCCAGTTGCTCAAGTCGTAATGCAAACATATTAATAGTTTCTCCAGACTTCCGCTTAGCCAGCATGAACTCCTGTGTGGCCTTTTGCTTCTTCATTTCCGACTCATGATTCCACCATGTAATTAAAGCACTCTTTACAGCAGGATATGAATCTTCATCTTTAGTTAACTGCCGATACAAATCCAAGTATGATCCGCCCAGGTAATTCCCCAAAACTATCAGCCAGTCATCATGTTGGTCTGGGTAGGTGAACTCACAATATCGTTCAAACCTCCAGAGAAATTTATTAAAGTCTTGTCCATCGTCAGGCATAAACTTCGGTGGTGGTGCGGCACGCGGCCGAAACGCCCGGGCATGCAACTGCGTCAGCAGAGTAACTGACTTGGTAATCATTGTCAACTGAGCCTGCATAGCCTCCAAAGGGTCCGGTCTCACTGTGCCTACACCGCTAGATGGAACCCCACCAAAATCAATCAATGGAACTGTAGGAATTGGTGCAGTATAAGTCGCAGTAGTCACAGTTGATAGTGCGGGTGCGCTTTGGTATGACGCACTTGATGTTCCAGCGGCAGAATACATCCCACCACCTTCACGACCAGCAAAACTTACTCTAGGTAGATGGTATCTTCCCAAACTACCTCCGACAACCTCCGATGCTCTAGGATCATCAACTTCCCTGGACAACTGAGAACTATAATTGTCTCGTTCAAACGGGAATCGCAAACGTCCCCCCGCAACTGGTGGCTTACGTTCTTGTTTGCTTTCTAGCTCTTGCGCCAACCTCCGCCTCTCCGCTTTCTCTTCATTCAACTGCCTCTGTGTTTCATCCAGAGCATCTGTCAATCGTTTCAACTGCTCCAAAATCAAATTTCTTTCTTCTACCTCTATTGGATCCCTATCTACTGAACCCCCCGTGGCCATCCCCCCAGATGTATTGGGAAGGTGTAATGCCCCAGAAGTCTCAAGATCATCCATTCCGCTTGCATTCTCTGCGTTCTCAGACATACTGAAATATTTAAGCTTGGGGATGTAAAAATCACCCTATAAGAGTCTCCAATAGTAACAGAGTATCCTGGCAAGGTCGCCACTTAATATGTAACGGCGAAGAGGGGGCAAACCCTGCCAATAGTCGAAAAAGAGAAAAGAAACCCTAATCGCACACAGCTGGCTTAGAAAGAAGTTGATCGACTTGATCAGCAAGAGAGCCAGCCCAGCCGTTTGCGCAACTCTTTTTGCAGAATAAAAAATGAAAAAAGAAGGAAAGATCTCGGGATACTCTATATGTTACTAGGGAGACTAACTATTCAATAAAACGCAGACACACAAGTTAATATAAAAATATATAATTAAAAAACAGACATATATACAGCTTGTGCTTTGCACCATACAGTTTTTCAATATAAAAAAAATATAATATAATATGGCTTATGAAATTGAGTTCCTCCAGCAATAGCACAGCCTATCAGATCAGAGGGGCCAATCGAAGTTGACCAGATCGTAGAGGTAATAAAATTGAATTACCAGAACGATCAATAGACCTATATAAATATAGGTCTATTCTCGTGACTGATAGTCAAATCGATACAAATTATTTAATCAGATACACTCGCAAGTGTCAGAATATATAAATGGACGAGTCAATCAGACAATCCATACAATTATAGTGGTCAACCAACGCGGACGAGATCGCAGAAGTAACGAAATAGTGTTACAAAAGCGATCAACACACCTATCTAACATAAACGTATTCTTGCGAAGATGACCAACGAATATAAATTACGAGTAAAATATATATATATATATATATATATATATATATATATATATATATGTATATTTAAAGTACTAAAAAAATATATAAATATCGGAATATTGTCATAAACGGAAATACTATTCGATTACAAAACAATTAATAATTGGCGTTTTCAAATATAAGCATAAGACAAAATGGCAGAAGAATTTAGAGTAGTAAAACAATAATAATTATCGCGTTAACAGTATCAGATTACGCATGTATAACTATATGGCCATTCAGTTTAATACACAAAAATAAACATTAGTTAATCAGATTTAGTTTAATACAAAAAAAACAATTAATTAATCAATTTGAGAGGGCAGAATATGCATGTACCCGAATCTATGTATGTTTACAGTGATGCAAAGTTACGACAATTAAGAGACCTTAAAACAATTTAACTGCTATTTACGCATCAAAATATATCCATGCAAGTGAATCCCGTCAACAACTCATCGACTACAACAATTTATGCGCACTGACGATAGTTACGATTGCAATTTAACCCACAATGAAGGGAATACGCAACTTATCTATCTGTGATTACTCGACCCTCTGATATAACCAGCGTCAGGTTAAGCGGCAGCATTAACTGTATAGCCCGCAGCTTCGGCTACAGTTCAAGGCAATTATTGAGCCTCAAGTGAACAATGACGGTGACGTAATCGGCCAGAGAAAGACTGGGCCGCAAGGCAGGATAAATCACCCTCAGTTTGGTTCCACGCCCCGATAAAATGAACTCAAGCCCAGATCAAACCGCTCCCAGATCCGATCCCTGCGGAAAATGCAGTTATCAGAGATTTTGCGCAATACATTAGACAAACTATCCATTCAATATATTGCCAAATATTACAAAGAAATGACGAATTGTTAAGAAGTTGGACATACCCTAATATAGGGGATCTTCAATCAATGAATTGGCGGTACAGATTATAATTAATACCGATTTTTGCCAGCAGCAGAATACTTGGCTGCTAAATGTATAAAATCTTTATAATACAGATCTTTTCCAAAAATTGTTTTACTTTGTCAGTAACCTAGAAAGAAAAGGTGCTCATAAATATCTAAAGAATTAAAATGTTGTCATGTATATTCTATAGAATATGCATGACATTTAAACTTAGCTTATTTTCAGCTCTTTTGAGTTTTTTCCACACTGCGCCCAAGGTTCTCTCCTTTGAGCCTTCCACTGTGTGGCCCGAATCCACCATCGTCGTTTTCTGACCATCTGCCGACTTGAGATGAGCCCATCACCTGGAAAGGGGAAAAAAAGAATGCAATGGCAGCAGGCCCATTACAATATATATATATATATATATATATATATATATATATATATATATATATATATATATATATATATATATATATATATATATATATATATATATATATATATGTTGTGGAGAGAAACACACTGTGAAAAACTCGTACCCGACTGGAAGGTGCCTCTCTCCACTTATTCTCGTAGAGTCGAATGTCGATGAAGATTGAATAATTCGGAGGTCAAAAGATATAATAAGAAGTAGATAGTATTAAGGTGATGTTCGATAGATGTGGTTTGAATGTCTAGTAAGCACAGGCAACCAACTGACACCATCAGCGGTGTTACGGAGCAGGTTAGGCTTTTTCCGTAACGGAGGGAGATTGTCTCCGGACTCCGTTGGCCTGCTTACTTGTGTGACTATTCAAGGAGGATTGTGAGTTTCTTTAATTTAAATACGCAATTGTGATATAATTTTCAGGTCTTACCCCAAAGGAAGGGTTTACTTAACTAGATTGTTTCCGGATCTATCTATCAATGGTGTCTAAGCAGATATTTTTTCCGTAGTGAAGAATAATAATATAATCATAGGTCAATAGAGAATCAAAATCTAGGATATTGACACACTATAAAAAAGTTTATGTTTACTTAATTCTCAACATATATACATGTGGGAGGCTTGTGAATAGCTACAAGATAACACAATCCATTCCCAATAATACTATAATAAAAGATATAAGAATTTACGATATGATATTATTTAATGAGATATATACATTGGAATTATACTTAGAATCCAATGTATTATGACTATGTACATGAGTTTAACAACTCCGGATCAGATTCAAGAGTGGAAACCAAACGATTCCAAATATTATTCGTGCAATGAAGTAAGGGAGGAAGTAGAAATTCTGACTCAATTATGACAAATATACTATACTTAACTGAGGATTTTGGGGATAAACAAAAAGAGCTGAATTCAAACAGAAATGAACCCAAAATTGAAACTTGAAACCAGAGATTGAAACCATAGATTAAAATCAAAGATTGAAATTGAAATTTGTCCTAAAATTGAAACCAGGAACTGAAACCCTGTCAAAATAAATAATAAAGGGGATTACTACAGATCACACTTTATCTTCATTTATAACAGTATAACTTCATATAATTTTACATGTACTTTATTACTTTATTGAACTCACCCTTTCAATTTCCAAGAGGGGTTTGTTCAATTAACTCAATAGTTTGCTGGTTCTTTCCGATATGAAACTGCAACAATAACATTTGTGTTACTACTGCTTTCCCAGCACATGACATTAATAAATTTTACAATAATGAATGAAATGGAATCTTTTATTTATCCGTACACACTAACCTGGAAAATCTGGATATCTAACTTCCAGGTCTCCAAAATACTTCGAGTATGTATGAATTTGCTGGTTACAATATGCACTACTTTTGTACAAATGTTTTAGACTATAATATTATCATTAAACTATCAGCATAATTATGTCAACAACTAAAAAGAAGAGAACACAATTATAACATTTATAATTTTCTAAGTTTTGGTAATAACTAAATCAATAATATAGAATATAATACACTCATCATCCAGGCTGGAGCGTAGTGTCCAGACTGGATCAATGAGAAACCTTAAACTTACAAAACCGTTACTATGGGTTACTTCAGTCGTCAATGGCACAACTATGCACGAACAACATCTCCCTTATATCCTCCCCCGCTAAATCTAAACCCCCACCTCAATTTTCCACGTCGTTCAGAGAAAGACGGGAGTGAAGAGGCGGCCAAGAGCATAGAACAGCGTAGAGAAGGACAATCAGGACTCTTACATATAAACTACAATATGAATTTTTTTTCAATTATTATATATATACAAATTTTTTATAATTTTCTGTGCCTTAGTTAGGGACGAAAGACGAACAGCGGATTCTTTCCCTTCGTTGAACTCCTGCATCAATAGTACAGAAGCCTTTTGCTCCATCATCCAGCGTAAGCCTGTACGCAGTACAACCTTAACGCTGGAATCCAGAGCAGACTCATAGTCAATAGATACATTAGAATGACAAATACAATAACAATGTAGGCACAGACTGGGATTCAATTGGTGGATAATTTGACTGAGGAGAAGGAATGTAAGGACCACTATGTTCCTGTACATTCATTGAAGGAAAATAATTTTTACATTGGAAATAATTTAATGGGAAGACAGTTTATTACGGGACTGGTTGGACATAAGGGTGAACTTCGGGAATAGTTTCTGCGGGAGATTCATCATGACCAGTATGAAATCGAGAATGAGAGGTATCATTAATCTGGATCCATCCTTTTAGTGGATATGAAAGAATGATCATTAAGGGTCTTTTTATTGAAATATCAAATATGAGGGGTGACTTTACGTACTCCGCCTTTATTAATACTTTTATGATGGATTCCAATACGTCGTTTCCCTCGGACGATGTTCTTCTCCGGCCATTGGTAATTGTTGAGGTAAGGATACAGGATCATCAAGGGGATCTATATTTTACATTATGACCCAGTTCATGGGGGATACGCTTTTGGTAAAGGCGTATAAATCTTGTAGATGGTGAACATATATATGACTATATCTTGTACTCAGGAGTACTGGTCATGATCCCGGGAATAACATCCGCGGACAGATCATCCACTGGTTCATATATAGTTGCAGTGTTTTGCCCCGATCCTGCATCTCTTTTTTTCAAACCATCTTGTCAGGGACCATATGACTATGGTCTTACATTGGGTGTCATTAGGGCCGAGACCATTGGTAGGCAAGAAAACTTCAAGAGACACTTCAGACGTAACCACAGGCATCATGAGAAGTTGACTAGTCCGGGTACTCTGGGAACCGACAGAGATTTTTACTTCGGCTATCCATTCTGAAAAGTACAATATATTCGGCAGTAATCGAGTCATGATAGGATTTTATGATAAAAAAAAAAAAATGCACAAATATATATTCTATGCTAAGGTATTAATTTCAACAATCAGTCAGGAGACAAAATGAATCAGAGTCAACTAACTCATTTTCTCTCTCTCACTTTTCTCAGAGTGGACCCACAATGAAACGGTCCCACTATAACTCTGAGAAACTGACTAACTATTGAAAACAAAAAAGAAAGGGAAGCAAGTACTGAATTCCAATATAGAATTCAAAATTTGACTTTAGAAGAGTTGGACAAAATATGTATTTCAGTGGTTGTCAAAATAACTTTTTATAGCGTATTACGATGATCTCCTTTCCACATAGTAAAGAAGAAAGGATCATCAATAATACTTAATTCATTGAAAACCCCTGTACCTCTGCAACCTATGAAACTTTACTTAAAATCATGGCATATTATATTTTTGTAAAATAAAAACAATATGAGGAAGTCTTTTTCCTTATTCTTTTTATTTTATTTTTAACCATAATTACTCTCTCCACTGGGTCCTATGATTTATAAGATGAAGATTCCGCACATCCAGCTATAGGCATCTGATTGGACAATGGCGAAATTCTCTCATCAGGAACCAGGAAAATCTGTAAAATAGTGTTTAAAGCTCCGCCACTCCACAACCTGTCATGAAACATGACAAGCTCGTTGGAGCGGAGGAACCGGTATATATATATGTACAAAGTACATATATATATATACACATATTCCTTATATATATATATATTACTATCAGAGGCAGGTGGTTTTCAATGAATATATATACAATATATATATATTGTTAGGGAAAATTTATTTATACAGTATAATATACACCGTATAAATTCTTTTGGATTTAAAAATGGATAACTGAATCACACAAGACTTTCTTATATAGTTTGTAAATTTTTAAATTAGTCTGTACTCATACACAAAGAATACATACACACAATAGATCACTTAGGCAAGAACATTTTCTCTAGGAGGGATATTCGTCTCATAATTTGAAATTTTTGACGATCAGACATACTAGTAAGCATTCATCCAAGACCACTTCCATATAGGAAAATGTTTATAGTTTTAAATCAATAGTTCAGAAGGAAGTATATGAAGAGATTAATAAAGATAGAGAGAAAACTTATCTGGTTCTTAGTTTGAGATAAGTCATTTTGCTCATTATTTTAGCTTTTTTTTTTTTTTTTCAATCAGTAGGTGAACAACAGAACTTATATTAAATTGCAGAGAAATCTTAGAAACAGATGAAACAAAGCTACCTCTGGGCTTATTTATTTCATCTCAGGAAAAGATCAAATGTCAATTTATAACACAGGGAGGTTATAAAAGACTGATCCATAAGTTTATTCATCAATAGAAGAGATTAACAGATAGTTATAGTGAATTCCTGCCAAACATTTTAAATAACAGGGTTCACCAGCAGCGTTATTTCCATATATTAAGGGTTTATTATTGGTATAATATATATGAACGTTAACTTTAAAAACATCTGTAAAAGCAGTTATAACTTCTGGTATTGGCAATTGACCTGGCAATTTTAATAATCGGAGTCTTTTTTGAACCAACTGACCCTGAAGCTTATACTTTACTGGATGTTTTTGTAATTCTGCGATAAGAACATCTCTTACCTCTAAATGTCTCTCGACCGATCCATATAAGTAAAGAGAAAAACATTTATATAACGAGTCCCCTCCTCCGCTGATTTCTATCGGAAAGAACCCAGGAGGAATGAAATCCAAAGAAGTATTTTCGGCGGGTTCTTCCATATTATCATTTACGGGAGATCGGGAAAGAGCATCGGCAACTATATTTTTAGGGCCCGATATATGACGTATGTCAAAGTCATATTCATAGTTCTAGCTAACCTCCCATCAACCAGACTCATATTTTGTAAATAGATGAGTGGCATATGGTCGGTATAGATAATGAATTTTATACCACGGAGGAAAGGTCTAAGGGATTTGACAGCCCAACGCAAAGCAGTTAAAGTTCTTTGTCAATTACTCCATAATTTCTCTGAGCCCCATTAAAGGTCATAGAAATAAAAGCAATTGGTTTGTTCACCGTCTTGGATTTGGGAAAGGCAAGCACCAGCCCCGAGGTCTGAAGCATCAACATGGAGCTCCATAGGGGAAACCTCTGGACTATAATCGGGGAAACCTAACAATGTGGGGTTAACTAAGGCCTTTTTAAGTTGATCGAAGGCCTGCTGACACTCCGGCGTCCAGGTAATGGATCTACCACCAGTCTGACATGATAAAGGCTTACTGATCTGAGAACAGTTGGGAATGTCGCCTATAAAAATTTACCATTCCCAGAAACTGGCGTAATTGTTTTACCGAAGTCGGGACGGGAAATTCTAACGCCCCTTTGATATTTTTCTGAAGGGGAAGTATACCAGTCCGTGATATTTGGTGACCCAAGAACTCCACCTCAGTACGGCAAAGCCTGGTTTTACTGGGTTTAAGTTTATACCCATTTCTCTCTAGTGCAGCAAGGACACAATCCAAGGTAACTAGATGATCCTCTATGTTTTGACTGAGGATAATAATATCATCTAAGTATATCATAACCTTGGACCATGGAATTTCCTCTAACGCCAACATCATTCCACGTTGAAATGTTGCTGGACCATTTTTTACACCAAAGGGCATTCTTAAATACTCATACTGGGCAAATGGAGTGGAAAAAGCAGTTTTTTCAACACTTTCGGGTTCCATGGACACCTGATAATAACCGCGGACCAGATCAATGGTTGTAAAATATTTATTACCATACATATTATAAATCATATCTATTAGGTTAGGTAAGGGGAAGGAATCTGTCTTAGTAACACTATTTAATTTCCGGTAGTCTATACATAAACGCAACTTACCGTCAGGTTTTCGGACAGGAACCACAGGAGCTGAATAAGGGGATTTACTGGGTCTAATAATATCCTGCTCCAACAGTTCATGACATTGGTTTTCTATTTCTTGAGCCAAGGGACCCTGGAAACGACGTACTGGTAATCTCACAGGTCGACCAGTTTCTACCTCGATAGAGTGGGTGATATTAGTAGCCACTCCCACGTCGTGGTCACCGAAACTGAGAGCCGATTTATGTTTTAATAATACTGCGATTAATCGTTTCTTGTCGAGGTCAGAGATAGGAATATCCGCAAAGCAAAACTCCTCCTCCAACTTAGTGGGGGACCATACGTCTGCGTTTACGTTGATTTCTGAATTCGCATCTACTGACCTAGTATTAATTTGAAGATTATCTTCTTCTTCCAAAGAACACAAGCTACCTACCACAGTACCCTTCCTATAATAATGAGGTGTATCGGAAGTATTTAAAAGAGCGATCCTACAAGATTCTCTCAAATCCAATACACCCGGGATTGGAATAACAGGTCCTATTGGATCGGCTTGAAAACCTACCAAGGAAGAGAGTTCAGATGAAGGACAACTTACATCCACCATCTTACAAGAAAACGGGGGAACATTAATGGAATTAACCGTGACACATTTATAAAAAGGGATGTTTAGACTCTCATCCTTAGCGATGGATTCTATACAATCATCAGATCTATGTACCAATTCCCGCGTAGTTAAGTCTGGGAGAAGGTCATTTTCTTTTAAAGCGACAGCCCCTAAAACTAGAGGAGCTGGCATAAATTCATAGGGAACAACTAACAAAATGACGGGCTTGGACACATAATCACTGTCAGGAAAGTACAGATTACATTCAATATAAAAGTCAATAGGTACTGAATGTTCTCTGACCAGACCACTGATGGCATTAACTTTTATATCTACAGAGGGCCGTAAGGGCAAGTTCTTCATGTACGACTCGGTGATTTCAGTGCTGATTAAACTGATTCCAGCTCCACTGTCTATCATACAACCGTAGAAGCCAGAGCTGTTGGGAACCAAAGCGACTGAGACAATCAGAGGGTCCTCCTTGAAAGGAGTACAATGGACTACCATCGTCCGTAAGGGATTTTCTAAGGGTTTATTCATTTCTAAGGGAGGTCGTTCGGAAGATTTCTCGGGAATAATTTTAGAAGTTTTAAAATTTTCTATGTCTCCATCATCATTAACTGAGTCGATTAAAGGGTTATTCTCCACCAGAGGACTCAAGTCCGGGGAGACCAGGAGTTTAAAGGGGGATCATACCGCACCTCATCCTTAGCGCAAGGGTTTAAATTTTTACTTACAGGTAGGGATGGTTCCACTTGCATGGACGACGAGGGAGGCCGGTGATTGGTCGGTTGATTTGCGGAATAAGACCGGGAATATACTTTTTCAAAGGGAACAGTTCTAAGGGAAGAAGGCTCGTGGTCATGATTATGTGACTGGGGAGGAGCACTAATTGAACACCTCATTCCAGCGTGAGGACCACCGCAGAAGGGACAGACTACTTTTCTAATATTCGGGGAAGGGAAGGAGACTTCCTAGATCGACAATTGGCCCTGATGTGACCTTTCTTTTTGCAGTAACTGCATACTCCCAGATATTTGTAACACTCCTCCATGGAGTGACCTGTTTTTTCACAGTAATTACACAAAACCTTTTTCCGGTCATCAGGCTTAGGACGAGAATTCGAATTATGGTCAGGACGAACTGTACTATCATGGTTCTTGTAACTATTGGTGGAGTCACGATAGTATCGACTACCATTATTTCGTTCTTGAGGACTACTTTTCTTCTTAGGAGCCTGCCGATGATTATTTTTGGATTTAGGTTTTCGTTGTTCAACGTTGTGATGCAAAACCTCAGTCCATCCGGGGAGTGCAGCATTTATCCGGATAACGGATTCCAAAGATTCGTCTAGGTTCACTTTCATCGCGGTCTTTTGGGCATAAGTTGAATTGTCGGTCTCACAGGGATTAGTTTGGGAAATGGAATTCGGGAAAACGATATTCTCGCTATCTAAGGAATCCGCAAAGTTCACTATATTTTCCCAGGAAACTCTACTATAACCGTCCAACTCCATCATTTTTATATATTGACGGACGAATGTTTCAATAAATGGAGGCAAACTACAAAGGAAAGCTATTCTAAGGGAATCATGATCTCTCATATCGTATCCAGGATATGCTTGACTAGCCAGGCGTTCCAACCGAAGGGCAAACATTTTAATGCTCTCGTTGGGGTATCGGTGAGCAGCATGATACTTCTGTATCCTATATTCTTTCTTCTTACGTTCCTCATCTCTATACCAACATACTAGATTATCCCGTACAGAGAAGTATTCCCGGTTATCTTTTATGATTTCACGATATATGTGAAGAAATTTGCCTTCTAGCTGTCGTCCTAGCAGTCTCAACCATTGGTGATGGGCATTGGGATAATGAAGGCTACAGTACGCCTCAAAATCAGCCAAATAGACTAAGAGATCTTGTTCTGATTCATATTTAAATTTTCCAGGGTCCACAACCTTAAGTTTTTGAGAGTTTTTGAGCAACTGTGTAAGGAGTACAATGGCCTCCTCCAACATGTCAAGTCTCTGTTTCATTTGTGGCCCTGAATACATAGAAGGTTCATTTGGATCGGGAATACGACGTTCAAATTGTCGTTGTGGTAATCCTTGTGGAAAACAACCAGAATACGACTGAGGGTCAATAGACATCTGGTGCTCCGGATAATGATTTACGGGAAGTTGTTCTCTGTGGCATCCATTTCGGACTGATTAAAAGGTTTGTCAGAGTTGGAAACCATTTTTATGTCAGAGTTGGAACCCAAGGGTGTGTCAGAGTTGGTGACTTCTACCCCATTTTTATTTTCATCATTCACTCCTACATTCATTCCTACATTCATTTCTAATTGATGTTTATTTTGATCATCACGCAGACGCTGTTCTACACGTGGATCTAGAGCCACAGCTGCAAGAGATGGATCAAAGTCCAAATCCTCTTGACTATCAGAAGCTGTGCTTGTTTCCAAGCCTGTGTTTTGATTTTTTTCAGACATGTTAAATTTATGTTTAAGTAAATAAAGAAAATTAAAGTATTGGAGGGTTATCCCTAACTAACTCTTGAATCTGTCCAATGTAAGTACAAAAGAAGAAGATTTCTTTGAAGAGAACTGAAGAGAATCGATGAATTTTCAAAATAAATGTGATGATGTGAGCGAGAGTCACAATCCTAGTGCACGCAAGCGCAGGAACTCAGAGTCCCTGTTCGGGCGCCACTTAATTTATTTATGTTGCAGAGAGAAGCACGCTGGGACCGAACACTCGTACCCGACTGGAAGGTGCCTCTCTCCACTTATTCTCGTAGAGTCGAAGGTCGATGAAGATTGAATAATTCGAGGTCAAAAGATATAATAAGAAGTAGATAGTATTAAGGTGATGTTCGATAGATGTGGTTTGAATGTCTAGTAAGTACAGGCAACCAACTGACACCATCAGCGGTGTTACGGAGCAGGTTAGGCTTTTTCCGTAACGGAGGGAGATTGTCTCCGGACTCCGTTGGCCTGCTTACTTGTGTGACTATTCAAGGAGGATTGTGAGTTTCTTTAATTTAAATACGCAATTGTGATATAATTTTCAGGTCTTACCCCAAAGGAAGGGTTTACTTAACTAGATTGTTTCCGGATCTATCTATCAATGGTGTCTAAGCAGATATTTTTTCCGTAGTGAAGAATAATAATATAATCATAGGTCAATAGAGAATCAAAATCTAGGATATTGACACACAATAAAAAAAGTTTATGTTTACTTAATTCTCAACATATATACATGTGGGAGGTTTGTGAATAGCTACAAGATAACACAATCCATTCCCAATAATACTATAATAAAAGATATAAGAATTTACGATATGATATTATTTAATGAGATATATACATTGGAATTATACTTAGAATCCAATGTATTATGACTATGTACATGAGTTTAACAACTCCGGATCAGATTCAAGAGTGGAAACCAAACGATTCCAAATATTATTCGTGCAATGAAGTAAAGGGAGGAAGTAGAAATTCTGACTCAATTATGACAAATATACTATACTTAACTGAAGATTTTGGGGATAAACAAAAAGAGCTGAATTCAAACAGAAATGAACCCAAAATTGAAACTTGCAAACCAGAGATTGAAACCATAGATTAAAATCAAAGATTGAAATTGAAATTTGTCCTAAAATTGAAACCAGGAACTGAAACCCTGTCAAAATAAATAATAAAGGGGATTACTACAGATCACACTTTATCTTCATTTATAACAGTATAACTTCATATAATTTTACATGTACTTTATTACTTTATTGAACTCACCCTTTTAATTTTCAAGAGGGGTTTGTTCAATTAACTCAATAGTTTGCTGGTTCTTTCCGATATGAAACTGCAACAATAACATTTGTGTTACTACTGCTTTCCCAGCACATGACATTAATAAATTTTACAATAATGAATGAAATGGAATCTTTTATTTATCCGTACACACTAACCTGGAAAATCTGGATATCTAACTTCCAGGTCTCCAAAATACTTCGAGTATGTATGAATTTGCTGGTTACAATATGCACTACTTTTGTACAAATGTTTTAGACTATAATATTATCATTAAACTATCAGCATAATTATGTCAACAACTAAAAAGAAGAGAACACAATTATAACATTTATAATTTTCTAAGTTTTGGTAATAACTAAATCAATAATATAGAATATAATACACTCATCATCCAGGCTGGAGCGTAGTGTCCAGACTGGATCAATGAGAAACCTTAAACTTACAAAACCGTTACTATGGGTTACTTCAGTCGTCAATGGCACAACTATGCACGAACAACATCTCCCTTATATATATATATCCCAATAATTGTGATAAACCCTCTTCAAAAAGGTAAAAATCATAAAATTTTACAAATCTGTGTTACACACAATATCTCACAAATGCGATGTGATATGCAAAAACCGATTACATTTTTGGAATCAGCACATCAATAATATAATCAATTGCGAAACCCCGTCCAAGAAATTTTATGTTTACCAGTGTTATATACAAAGTAATAAAACAAAAAGTAAATAACTATTTCTTACCTATAGCAAACCATTCACATATTAAAAATAATTAAATGAAAATTGAAAAGTTTCGTAGTTAAAGATATTAAACTAAACTTCATTTGAATAAGCTTCCTAAGGTTAAAATGACAGAACATTAGCAGTTCTCCATTTTCGGGGGATAACCTATTTCTTGTGGCTTCATAAATATTTCCTTCTATTCTCAATATTCTTTAACTTTCGACTGATGACGGTGGAGCTGAAAGGTATTTTATTGCTAGTTTTTTCAAATTCATAAAACTATTTCCAGTGTTTTTCCACCAATTGAAGGGAATATTATTGTCTTCACTGGTCAAAGTAGGCAAACTTATATATTTGTTTATTTCTTGATGTAATTCCGTATGTAGCCTTTTTTTACTTTTATGTACAATAATCACATCGTTAGAAGAATGGGACTTTCTTTTTTCACTCTCACTTTCTTTTCTGTATGACGAATTTGATGCCACAATTTCTTTAAAACAATCCATTAAAGAAGTGAAAATGGAACCTTCAGCTTCACTTTCCCCACCAGGTGAATCATCGTCAGCAGAAGAGTCAGGAGCTAAATTTTCATGCATTTCTTTCCATGCCTCAACGACCATATTTTTTACTGATTCATCTGATTCATGTTGAAAAATTAGCTTGAATCGCAGATCTAAGAAAGTAGCTACACACAAAGATTTATCACATAGAAACTTAGAAAGTCTTTTTTCTTACTGATTTCTTAAGCTCTTTAACGAGTGTAATTATTCCACTGAAGCTTTTGCTTTTAATTGCCTTATTTAAAAATAGATTTTATTGCTAAAATGGAAGTGATCCCTTGGGCGACTGTTACTTCACTGCCACTGCTTGTTTTAGTGATGCTGTCAAATGGCTCAAGTAAATGGAATAATTTTTGCCACTGAAAATCGGTCAACATTTTCTGATTGCATTCAGTAGCGTATATGGATAGGGGAACTTTTGTTCAAACAATCATTAAAGCATATCATAAGTTCTGTTCCAGCGTGTAGAAACGTCTTGAATTAATTTATGCTGTTTGACATTCAGCTGCATCTGTTAAGTTTTATGCTGCTGCCGTTGCTGAATGGTGAAAATGAGATATGCTTCTGCAAGTAAATAAAATATCTTTAACAGACTTCTGACATAATATTGAATCGTGAATGCATAGTTGCAAAATGTGAATAAAACATGAAATTGATAGCAAGCCACTCTCCCTTATACCAGCTACCATGTTTGGTCCATTATCCCGTATCACTAAATGAATTCTATTTTTTAGAATATTGAAAAATGTCAAAGGCCCTTATAGGATCTGACAAATGATAAAGATTTTCGCCATATTAGCTACAAAATTTGGCTATATTTTTATTTTTTGAAAATAGTTCTAAAATTTCAATTTCAAATTGAAATAACTTTCCTTTATGTTGACGTAATTTATTGTTTATAAAGCTTAATATTCGGCCCGAAAGTTCGGGCAAAAGCCGAATACTGAATATTCGGTATTTTGGCCGAATAGGCCGAATACCGAATACTTACCGAATATTCGGCACACCCCTAGTAGGTAGGAATGTAAACACCCCAAAAAGGAACAGTCTCTCGCCAGATACTAGTGAAAGCTTAATGTTTTTGCATCACAATTTGTAAATTCTTGAGTTTGAGTATTGAATGATATCTACTAAGGAGGCTTTATTAATATGTTTTTTTATTCTTTAACTTTTACGATTACTTTGAGGTCTCTTTCATTATTTTTATTCTTTATATTGTAGCTAGTTAAAGAATCTTCTTGTAAATTGTAATCATGTTAAAACATAAAAGCTAGTAGCTAAACTTTGTTAATACTTACTTGAAAATGGAAATGGAATATTTTTTAAATAAACACAAACATAAAAAAATTATTAATATTATATTTGCAATTATTATTCCTTAAAGGTACTATTTTAATTTATAAAATAAATATACTTGGGCACAACCAAATATGAAATATAAATGACTAAGTATTGTTTGTACAGGGAATGCAATCTTGAGTTGCCTAGCAGTGCACAAATGTTCTATCTTATTACTGTGTATTTATTATATTAATTAAAGTATCAGTATCGGTATCGGCACCTAAAAAAATAGAGTATCGGTATCGGTACATCCCTAATATATATATATATATATATATATATATATATATATATATATATATATATATTGGATATATATATATATATAGATATACCGATATATATATTTGAATATTTATATATTTATATATATATATAGCACCGTATATATATATATATATATATATATATACCTACTTGTGTGAGTTTAAATCTGAACATGGGAAGATAAATATATATATATATATATATATATATATATATATAAATATATATATATAAATATATATGTCTAGCTGACAAAATAACTCTGCAGGTACAATTCACTCATGTATAGATATATAGTATATATATATATATATATATATATATATATATATATATATATATATATATATATATATATATATATATATATATATATATATATATATATATATATATATATATATATATATATATATATATAAACGATAGTGCAAAGTAAAAAGCTCTCCTGCTGCAAAATCAATCTTTAAAAACTCCAATAAATTAAAAGTAACTATCAAGATTTTTGAACTAATGACTGATAATGATAAAATTTAAAAATTATTTTATTCAACATGGTCTCCAGTCAATAGAAAATGAGAAGTGATTATGAATGAAGAAACTCATGAGCTTTATATAGCATCAACTCCAATCCCTTTGTTAAGTAAAGAAAATTTTTAAAAAATTTAAAAATATTTTGAAAAAAAAAATAAAAAAAAAAAAAAAAAATAAAATAAAAATATATATATATATATATATATATATAGTATATATATATATATATATATATATATATATATATATATATATATATATATATATATATATATATATATATATATATATATATATATATATATATATCCTGCATAGCTGCAAGGTGGTGTTGGTGGGTGATAAATCCTAAAAAATATCACCACCATTCACGAAAAGAACATTATGGTAGAAGGGGTTTTTAGTCCCTTGCCACCAGAGGAAGAGAATATTGAAAATTTACTTAAAACTTATCAACCACATTTAGAAGCGCAGCTAAACCTCCTACAATTTAATATTCCAAAATTTCTTCTTTTTAATTTCATTTTCATATTAAATTTTCTAAAATTACCAAAAAACACGATGTTACAAATTTTGCAACTCCTCCATCCCAGACTTCAAATGAAATTAATTTAAATGTAGAAAATTTTACATTTTTAAAATCCTGAAACGTAAAAATATATTTTTCTTATAAGTTGTTATTGTTACTTTTAACCCAAAAGCATTCTTTCTTCTAAAAATATTGTCAGACCACTTCTAGAGTAAACTTTTCAGATTTTCTTCTTTTCAAAAAAAATACCAGGCTTTCCTCCTTTCCAATCTCTCTTTTTTCTGGCTTTTCTATTTTTAGCTTCCCCTCTGGTTTCCACTGCATCCACATTCGACAATGGTCATCATATATATATATATATATATATATATATATATATATATATATATATATATATATATATATATATATATATATATATATATATATATATATATATATATATATATATATATATATATGGTCATGTGAAAAGGATGAATGATAGTCGGTTGGTTAAGCGGATGTATAGTGGAGAGTGTGTTGGGAACCGACCGGCTGGGAGACCGAAGAGAAAGTGGATTGAGTCGGTGAATGAATGTCTGAAGGAGAGAAATGTGAGTTTGGTAGAGGCGAGAAGAAAGGTGTATAACAGGAGTGAATGGCGGGGGATTGTGAGGGGGTATGGTTATGGCCCACCTGGGCCAAGGGATGAACCCTTACACTGACGATCTACCATAGTGAGGGTCCATCGCTGTCCCATGAAGCTTTAGGGTGGATTTTCTGACTGCGATGAGTTCTCGCTAATTAATGGTGTACTGAGGGGGCGGTAAGGCTGGGCTTTCTTTCGACTTCTATGTCATGCTCTTCACTGCTTTTCTTTCTTACGTCCACACACACCTTACTCCCATTTGGGAAAAAAAAAAAGATAAAGAAAAAAAAGATATATATATATATATATATATATATATATATATATATATATATATATATATATATATATATATATATATGTTATTATTCAGTTATAAGATACATATTATAAATTATATATATCTATTATTATTCTTATATACATAAATATATATATTTTATTATTATTATATAAACATTTTAGTTTATATATTTTATATTATATATATATATATATATATATATATATATATATATATATATATATATATATATATATATATTTATATATATATATATATATATATATATATATATATATATATATATATATATATATATATATTATATATTATTATTATTATATATATATATATATATATATATATATATATATATATATATATATATATATATATATATATATATTTTTATTTTTTTTTTTTAAAATAAAAAATGTTTAAAAATCCTTTTAAATAAACATAGAGATTTTGATATATTTGATTCCAATAGTATTTTATTAATTTTTCAAGCAAGAAATCTTTTCTTTAGAAGAAAAAAAAAGTTTTGAAGTGTTTTTTTATGGCAAATTTTTTTAACGCTAAATAAAAATATTCTTGCAGGAGAACATGCATGATTTTACATTATGTCTTATCATTAGGCAGGAATTGTTGGTATATTTTGTAAGACATTAACATTGATGAATACTTTTTAAATTCTAAAATTGTTTAAGATGAGTAACTGTTCCCTTGAAAGAATAGTCCTTAGTCCCTACCCTTTCCGATATCCCCCTACGCACTATTAGCCTATTGTGGTCTACTTGTTAAGAGTCATCGCATGGGCATACTCATAGGTTCAAAGCCATATTCCTATTATTATTTACAATTTAAAAATATTTTTTTTTTTTAATATTGATTTTTGTATACATTAATTAGATTTTTTGATGGTCATTTGAAATCAGTATCATTCTCTGTCTACTTACTATTTCATTAAAGTATATAAAATATTATGCATAAAGTTAAAAACAAAATCATAAATACCCTCATTTTGGGTATTTACCCGGGGCTTGGGTAAATACCCATTTACAACCTTAATTTTTTAAGTACCCCTTCCCATTGGCACAATTCGGCTCACATCACTAGGCAGGGAGAAGAAAGATGCATAATAGAAGAATGACTGGGTTTTGTGAGGGTGTTTATGGTTGTTGGCCTTGTCCAGCTGATGAACCCTTATGTTGATGAGACATGCTATAGTGGTCTGTTTGTGTTGTGAAACAGTAGTTTGATGTTAACAAGATAGGCTTTTGTCCTTTAAATACGTTGAAAAAAAATTACTCAACTTTTTGTAATGAAGTTAGCTCATTAAAAGAAAAAACTATAGAAACTCTGTAAAACAATTTATTTAAAAAAGAAAAGAAAATCATGTTTTCAACAAAGAATATGCTTGTTTGATAGCATTTTCTTACCTTGTTTGTCTTGAATCTATGTTGATATGCTTTGGCCTGATGATCTGTTAGTTGTTTATCCAATATTTGTTGATGCATATACATTTTTTGGACTGTGGCAATGGAATTAACATTTGGATGACAGTTGTTTTATGGTATTAACTGACTATGATAAACCGATTAGTTATAGGCTTGATATGGTTTATTAAAGATGCTGCATAGATATTTTATCAAAATCAACAGGATTTAAAGCTATTTAGTAAAATATCTTATTTTCTGTGTTTTCACTATTATTATTATTATTATTATTATCTTATTACATTATTATTATTATTATTATTATTATTATTATTATTATTATTTTTATCATTTTTATTATTTTTATTATTATTATTATTATTATTATTATTATTATTATTATTATTATTATTATTATTATTATTATTATTATTATTATTATTATTATTTAACTAAATATCTAAAACGATAGACTACCCTAATTATCCTAAATATGAGAAATAGTTTGCTAATTTAAAATATTACCTTGTTTTGTAAGGAAGTCATCAAGAAGTAATATCTATTTTACTAAACAATCCATATTAAATATAGCCATAAATAACACAACATTTAAAAGTTCAAGTAGACTATTATCCACACAGTCACATTCACTTTTTTGGCTGCAGTTCTTGATTTGTTGTTATGATTTTTATTGTCATTGATAAACTTTGTAATTAGCTTTCATAATGATGAACTTAATTTAAAAGAAAGTTATATTGTTAAAAATATCACAGGCCATATTCTCAGAATAAAAAAAGAAAACATTATTAACATAATATGTGCAAATAATCCCATACACTGCCTACTAATCCAGTTCAACTCTGTTGTTCTGAAACATTGCACCTAGCTTAAGATCTGTTTCCTTTGAAACTTCTCTTGAATTTCTTAACTTTGAAGTCTTTTTTTTTTTTTTAGATCTTCACCTGAAATTGAAGAGAACATAAGATCAATTTAATGAATAATTATTATTTATGGACAAAACCGGTATTATAATAAATCTAAATATGCCTCATACTTTCTTTGTAAGGTATTTTCAAAAATAGTCTTAAGAAAATTAAATGAAAATTAGAAAATATTTCAGGAAGTGGAAGCTAAAAGTAAAACATTATTATTATTATTATTATTATTATTATTATTATTATTATTATTATTATTATTATTATTATTATTATTATTATTATTATTATTATTATTAATTATTATTAATTATTATTATTATTATTATTATTATTATTATTATTATTATTATTATTATTATTATCATTATCATTATCATTATCATTATTATTATTATTATTATTGAGGATGAAGGTTTTGAGCTATAAAAATAGTGAAAATAGGTCTGAAGTGAAAAATGTTTACAGTTATGTAAGACAATTCTAGAAACCATAATTTCTATGCTTGCTCATTGCCTTATTTAGAGGTCAGATTTTTTTTTTCATTTGGAAATCAAAATCCCCTTATTTAATAATATTATTTGAGTGTGTTTGTTAATATATAATATATTTGGATCAAATCCATGTTTATTTAGTCTTGAAAAATAATTAAATGGTTTTAATTTAATTAATTAATTATGTTATTAACTGCATTTCATTTTTATGTTTGGATTTTCAGATAAGTTGATACATTTCTGTAGCAAGAAATGGGAACTTTAAGTGATGTTGCTGTAAATAGACCTTCACCGTATGAAAAGAAACCATCTCAACCCACATCTTCACAGTCATGTGATAGAGGAAACCCGAAACAAGAAAACCTCAAGAAGGTAATAAATAGAAATATCACTATGCACTAAAAATCATCCCATAAGTCTATCTCACTTCACAACTCTTTCACAAACCAACCAGCAACTTGATCAGAAAATTTTAGTATCAATTCACATTAGCCAGTCTTAACCCATCACTTAATAATGATAGCAGTCCATTTCACCTGCAACTGTTCTAGTTATAAATAATGTGATTATAATAGTATTATTGTAGAGACTTCAGCAGTCTTTTACCTAAAAGATAGTTAAGTATTATTACTATGTTTGTCCTGAAGATGGGAATTACTGTTTCCCATAAGTATATGATATCTATAGTTATATAAACCTGAACGCATGGGAGAGTTACTGTTTCTCCAAATACTTATCAACAAGATTACATACATTTTTTATTTCGCAGGAAACATTATATTTGAAATATTTGGCAAGGTATGTAAAAAGAGTGGCGTAAAAATAAATATAGTTAAACGAATGCAGCTGTAGTTTAACATCACGAGAGACGTGAGCAGAGAGAGCGTCATCCAAGATTTTTATTGTCTGTCTATACCACAAATAAATACCGATGAGTTCATGAGCAGGGTTTCTGTTTTATATTATATTATAAAACGTAAAATGTTCCTTACAAATTTATTTATTATGTATCGTATTTAAACATATTATTATATATGATCATAACTGTGAGTTAATTAAGAATAATATATATTCTTATTATTATATATATTATTATATATTTTATTATTTTATTATATTACTTATATTATTTATATGCCGTTATATAATCATTTTATTTATTTATCCCGTTAAATATACTGATATTAAAATTCCCATATTTTACTTATAAGTATATGGTGAGGTGATATAGTTTATTAGTACCTAAAGTAAAGTGGGGGGGGGCAAGATTCGAGCCAGCGATGGGGGGCAATTTCGGGGTCCGAGTGGCCCAAAAAATCTCGCCCTCTCCCCACAAATGTACACAAATTTCTATTATTCTATTGAGAAGAGTGAGTAAAATTAATTGTATTTTTATGTGTCTCCCTTAGGTATATATCCTTCTTTACTGGAAACCTCTTCTCACGAATATATTTCTCTATTTAATTTCTGAGATTTATTGTGGGATTTTCACTGAGCACATATAAAAATCGTTTTGGGGGGGAAGAAGAAGCCCTAAATTTAAGCTTATTGCTAAGTTATCATACAGGGTCGAAGAAGTAGATGGACCCGTGGTCTGAGAAAAATTATTTTGGGGTACCAAAAAGAAATATAGTACAATAAAACAGGGCGGTGAATAAAACTGAAGAAGTTTCGTTGGATGTCTCAGTACAAGGCAGAGAGTATATAATGTTTGTTATTAAAAAAACCCGATTGCCTTCATCAATTGGTAATGGCAATTTCATCAGTTTCCAAGCTCGTTTAATAAATTGCGATGGAGAGGCAATATAAGATTTGGTTTTCCACATTGAAACATTCATCTCATAAATTAAATTCTAATATAAATAAAAATACTCCTATTAGTTTACAGTCAAGAATGGTTATAATTGAAATTTGGTATGAGATGTTTAAGTTAGATTTTTACACTGTACAGCAAATTAGTTAAATATTTTCAATATAGGCAACTTCAAAGTTAAGGAGTGGTTGTAGCAATCCTTTTTCTTCAGCTAAGATGGTTGCAGAACACTTACCGCCACAAAAAGTAACCTGGCAAGGGAATATAAAAGGGATTGACTCGTGTGATGGTATGATGGGCCAGAGCCGTAAGCCATTTGTCCTGTTTCTCTGCATTCTGTGCTTACAAAAGCGTGCATAGGCCTCACCACGCTCTGAGGTCTATGCTTCGTAAATATATGTACAAAAGTGTTAATGGCTTAATCTTCTTTTGGGTACAAACAGACAAAAAAAATCTGTGTGGAGAGAATGGCAGAAACTAGCTCAAAGCTGATTATTAATGATTTTTTCTCCTAAATAAAATGTGCAAAGGATGGCGTTGATTAAGGATATTGAAAGAGAATGGCAGAAACTAGTCAAAGCTTACAGAATTAAAGGAAAATTCCTTACATTATGAAAAAAGCTAGAGGGATGAATTACATTTTTAATAATGATAATTATAACGGATTCGTGGTAAAGCAGTTCTTTTGTACAATAATTTCTACGAAACGCCTTAAAACTCAGAGAGAGTTGATGAGGCAAGAACGGCTTAACGAATCTAATTGCATTCAAATTTATATATATTATCAATTACCCTTAATGTTTAGAGAAATGAAAAAACTGTAGTTATTTCATGTAGTTTTATTCATTAATTTATAAACCCAACTTTCAATGAGATGATTAACTTGAGGAATATAGTGGGGAAAGTGGAAGTGGACCATAATAGCCACAAAATCCCACAAAAGTTTTCGTTTTGGAAAGGACAATTCAGAATTATAGACGTAAACTTAGGCCTGACTATAACATGAATCATGAAATGAATATATAAGTTATAAACGTTATACTCTCATTTTGTTTAAATAAGTAGAATGACATGATAATTTCATGTAATTATATTATTTTATCAAATAAATAAAAAAAATAAAAGTCACACCATAACCTATGAGACAATTTGAGAGACGTACCCCAAATTTAATTAATGGAACGCCAAAATATGCCCAACACATATTAGACAGTACCAAATAAATAATAAATAATTAAAGATATATTAAAATATAGTAATAATAATATATAAAATAATAAAAAAAATTTTAAATGCTTGAATATGATAAAAAATAAATAAATATAAAAATAAAATATAATAATAGATTTAAAAAATAATAAAAAAAAAATATAATAAATTTAAATTAAATATATATATTATATTATATATAGACATTATATAATTTATTAGTATTTATATACAAATATGGTAAATGCTCCTTGTAGCACTATGCAAGTCGCACGAGATGATTTTTGTACTAATATACGAATCATTTAGTGGCGCACGGGTGAGTAACATGAATACGATGAAAAAAGTTAAAAGAGTGATATATGTTTCTTTTTTCACTTCACACTAAGCGAACAAAGATTAGGGCTATGGCAAATTTATTTCCTTTAAAGTTTGGACTTATGTGCTAAACTTAAAGGTTGTAAAGATAATTAGGTGCAATTTTGGTTTAAAAGCCACAACTTCATATTCTCAAAAAACATACAATAAGCTACAAGAAAAAAGAATACCATTGCTCGAATGACTGGTACCAATTTTTAGTGAGGAAAATGTAAAAAAAAAAAAAAAAAAAAAAAAAAAATCTGCCAAAAACTACAAATATGCTACACTAAAAAGGAATACATTTTTTGAAATCCTGGTAAAATTTTAAGAAATTAGGAAAATGTAAAAAAAATAAAAAAATAAAAAAAAATTATTGTTAATATTATAGTAATATGATTAGAGGACCTATTTAGAGACCTTTTATTTGATACTATTTTTAAATAAAAAATAGAACTTTAGTTTTAAACTTTATTGTTTTTACTAAAAAGAAGTAGCCCGCAGAAAGGAAGGACTAATGATTTCACTAGGCGTTAAAAAAAGAGAGTCGTGTTGAGTATCTAACTCTGTTTTACTATAAGAAAAAACCTATACCGCACAAGACGGCAGGAGTCTGGGTCTCTCGGCTTCCCGGGAACTACGGGGAGAGTAGGACTAATTCGCCCACCTCCGGAACGCCTGCCTCTTTCGGTATTTGATGGGGTCGCTCACAGGAAGGCGGGCGTCACTCCGGCCCCTCCCCGCCTACGGCAGGTATGCCGAAAACGTCCCACCCCTGGGTCTCCGTCCCATTCGAGCGCTCAGGAGAGGCCCGCCTGCCTACCGATTGCCGACGTTTGCACTAAATTTACTTTTCCCGACACTATCATAATTACCCCGTAGTCCCCCACTCCACCTTAATATAATATCTATTTTAAGTATAAGGGTTAAAATAATATATTTATATATGATATATAAATCATAATTAGACTAACTCATCAATATAATATATAACTTGCAATATGAATAATACGTATAGTATCAGGTAATTATATAATCATCCGTGTCGAATAAATGATGGCTCAAAAGGTGTTCACAAGAGGAAAATGGGTTCACCTTGTGAAATTTTTTTGCAATAGATATAAAAATGGTAATTATTTAAAATATTACATTATTTTAAAATCCATTTACCAAGTATTTATTGGCGCGGAACAATAAATAAGTGTTGAGTTGTATGAATTAATATAAGATCGTTAAAACTTAAATGCTTCCAATTACTTAATTAGAACGTCAAAAAAAAATTACATTTTTTCAATGTAAAGTATTTATTTAATATTTCAAATTTTTTTTTAGACAAATAAGTCCTAAAGTACTATGTTCCGCGAATTAATCCATTTACAAATAATTTGGGCTTTTTAAAAACTGCATATTAAGTTGATACCTAATAACTAAGGGTCCATGCTCATTTAAATAATATACAATGATTTTAAATAATTCCTAGAATTGCACCTATTATATCTTTAAAGCAGCAAATTTTTATTATAACACGGTTGCCAACAAAGCAGGGTAAGATTTCCACACCATGTGGAACGAAATGAACAAGGCCGTTACAACCCCATATTCTTATAAGAAACATGTATTAATTTTTTTGTGTAATATATTAAACAATAAGTCGTTTTTATTTTATACACATTAATCGTCTGAATTGCGTTCTCTATAAGAGTGAAAATAAAAACCACCTAGCTGATAACAAAAAAAAAGTTATTACCGTTCTATATTATATTCCTAAATTTACGTATGAGATGGCTGTCCAGAAAAGACACTACACAGACATGAATTTAACTATGACTAAGGGATTCATTTACACTTTTCTTTCTATATTTACTAATAAACAAAGACTTATTTAATATATAGGTTTGTAACTTAAATTTTGTTCTCTAATGCTCATTTACCTGAGTATAAGTATAGTTATTTACAAGATACATAAACAATTTTCCCCGCCCCCATGTATCTTTGTGAAGCCCATTTTGCCTCCAAAAAAAATTCTCCTATAACAACCTTTTTGCAAAAAAGTTATCAAAAATACAGTGTATTTGTAAGAGAAACTATTTTTATATTATCACATGTCTAAACATAAGAGTCATGTGTTGACCTGGATTAACACGGTTGTATTTTATCAACATGTTTAAATTTTCTTAAAATCTAACGTAGGCCTTAATTCGGGGTAAGCATTCAAATTTATCTCAATTTTGGCAATTAATACCTCTATCATTTGAAAAATCAAACATTTGAAGTGACACCACCTAAAGCTGTAATTTCCCAATATGAACGGCGGTTTTGCCACAAACAAGTTTTCTTTTGTCGCATAAACACGTTTTGTAGAAAAATTTTTCGAAAAATAAGTTGCCCGTGTAATACGTTTTATTTAAAATATCTTTATCTATTTTAATTAACATTTGACACATAAATGCTTTTTTATAGAATTATTAGAATTTACTATTGGATTAAAATTAACAAACACTTTCCATTTTGAAACTACAAAAATGAGTTAAATGCAATTGAACCTCATTCATATACACTTAACTGCTTCAACAAAATCACATAACCTCTCAATGAACACCATCTTTATTGGGCATTTTTGAAAAGTTGGTTCATGAAAATAATATCAATGTTGCTCATATAAAACTTATTTATTATCTTTATTCTAGAAATTTATTACATGAACTTTCTAATGATTCATGTTTCAATCTTCAGGTCTTAATATACTACTATTATTAGACCAACTATTAATAGAAATATTTTTCGGAGAGCCTAATAATTTTTCTGTACGCAAACAATGCCTGAGTTTAATATTGATAAAGAATACAATAATTATAGCTAGATAGCGAAATATTCAGGATAATAATAATACTATAATATATAATATTATCTAATTTTATTAATAAAACATAAATAAAACTATAAAATCTTAAATACGTAGTTAAGTATAAGAAATGTTTTATTACCCCAACATCGCATAAAAAAATAAAAATAACAACCATTCAACTTTTATTTTCATCAAAGTTTTTCTTCATATTGTATATCACAGTACCCTCAACATAAAACAATTCTTACAAGGAATTCCAAACTGAGGTAAAATGTAATAGGCTCTTTCGCCTAATCTATTTTGATCTAGTTAACACTATTATTGAGTATATCGATGCTCAGACAATTGTATTTGCTAGTATTTTAAACAGCCCAGGCAAATATCCACCATATAAATCACATGATATTACTCACCTATTAATATAAATATACTATCATAATTATGGTAGTAGCCTCACCATATATAGATAAATATACATGAACAACAATAGTAATATAGAATAATATAAATAATATATAGCTATAATAGCTAACACTTATAATTATGAACGTTAACAAAAATACTATAATAATATATAAAAAATATATATACTCACTAGGCTAAATATATGAGTGTGCTTACGTAGCACGCGCATTGGCCGATGTAAACCTAAAGTAAAAAGGAGGGACAACCCAAACAGTAATAAATCTCTAGGACAATCAGAACTACGAAACTAAATTAACATATATAAGGCCTTTTAAGGCAATACAGTTCTAGAATAGACTAGAGTCCTATGTATGTTACACAAACATAATAATTGCGCTTTTTGTTTTTTGCTTAAAAAATTGTTAAATTAAATTATAAATAATAGAAGACTCGAACATGTCCGAGAAAAAAAGAAAAAAATATAAAGGCCCCAACCAAGCTGTTTTCAAAAGGCCCATGTGTGTGACAAAAGGGCCCCACCCTTTTAACTCCATCAATTATTGATTAAAATATATATTTTGGCCACTTTTTAGGTTCATTAATCTTGGTGACCTATTAAACAGTTTTATAGATGACTAAAATAGGCAAGAAGTTTTAATTTTTTTTTTTTTTTAAATTTTAAGAAAATCCCACCAAAAAAAATAAATAAAACCAAGAAAAGAGTGTTGGACAGTTTTGCCTCAGAATTATTTCAACACCATCATGGCCCATTTGAGACAACGAATAAAGCGTTCAACCCTCATAACTCTCTACAGAGAGATTAAGCTTATTATTGGTGATTTTTAGGTTATATTTGTCTATTTTAGGTTTTTGGTTGACTAAAATATGAACACCATTTTGTTTTTTTATTTTTATAAATTAAGAATAAAAGGATAATAATACATATAAAATATAAGAAGGTAAATTTCCTCAAATTAAGCAAAGAAAATCTTTCCCAAGAAATGGCAAACACTCATAACAATAACTCTTCGCTAGAGTGCAAATTTTTATTTGTTGAACCAAAGTAATAAGACAGGTATTTGTATTATTTATCAACAAATCAAGACGAGAATGCCAATTAATACAATTAATAAAGGTTGGAGCCTCATACGATGAGAAATCCTTATGAAAACAAAACGTGGCAACTTTTTTTGACATAACAAAAAATAAATGGGTGCTATTTTAGGTCTTTTAGACAGATATCACTAAAGTTAAAAACAAGGAGAAATAAGATAAAAACAGATACTATATGGACCAATAAGTTCGGTAAATATTTGATCCTATAAACATTGCTGATATGTCTTTGATAAACTGATGATATTCCGTTCTCAAGTTCAGATCTGACAAAAAGTGGGTGCGAGCCTTTTTCTGTCAAACAAAAAAATGGAGGAACCCCTTTGTGGTAGTTATGGTCTTATTTCGAAAAGAATGGTACCTGTAGTGTGGGTTGATTGGCGTCAACCAAATTTCTTTGAATACTCGGTGGTAGGAATTTACCATTTTGAACTGGGAACTTATACAATGGAAGTTTAATTCAATATTAATATAAATTTATTAAGAGTTACTTATGGCCAGTATTTGACTGGGAAAGTACAGAAAAGATGGTTTTTCGACCGGCATCGTGTAGCAAAAAAGGATAGAAGATGTGATGATTATTTTTATGAAGGATGTAAATTTCGAAGAAACTGAACCCAAGAAGCGAAACAATTTGAAAAGTTTGAAACCATTCTGATAACACCTTTTGAACATTGCAGAATAAGTTTCACTTCACAGTTTTTGTAATAATAGGATCCAAAGTCACAATTTTTTTTTAAATACGCTCTCTTGTACTCATTCATATATATTTACGAGATACAGGGTGAGGCCTTTTTTTTGGCATTAGGACTAGCAACTATGTTTGGATGCAAACCCTTTTTATATTGTTGGTAATCATAGCTATTGTTAAATAAATATAAAATAACTAGTTATTTAATATAATATATTATTTTTTCAAGTATTTCTAATATTATTTGGAGCCATAAAGACCTAGTTCGTACATTTATTATGTTAACCTTAAAATAATAGATTTACACTTTATTTATTGATATTAAACTATGGTAATAAAATAAAATATAAATGTATAGTATAATTTGGATTAAGTAAATACTAATATATACCCCACCTATATAAAATACGTGGAATTAATAATTCTAAGAATAAGCAACATATTATAATATAAACTAAGATATAGTATAAATATCATTGATAAATATATGTTCATATAAGTTCTAAAGTATGCCAATCTATTAAATGAGTAGTTACGCGTCAAAGAAACACATAAATATATTGTTACGAGCGTAAGCGGTAGATTCATTACTTTAAAATATATAATAATGAAACTAATAATATATAAGTACTCCTATTGTCTTCAGGGAACATTGCTAGAGAATTAAATTGAAATAAAATAGAAATAGTTTTACGGCAAAGTGTAGTAAAATTAACTGTGAGAGTCGCAGGCTTTCCATTACAAACGCCTTTTTATATTTTCTTTTTGGTTGATATAGTTTTATAAACCGAGAAACAACGAAGAATTATAAGGAAATACAAAGGAATTAGAGAAAAACCAGATTAGGTAAGATGAATGAAGTGAACACTCCTGGAAAATAATAAGGTAATGTAACAACAAATATATCCAAGAACATAGGTAATTGCGCAAACCAAAGGGAAAAATAAACAGAGACCAGAGGAAAAAACCAGGAACCAGAGGGAAATAACCAGACCAATAAGGAATACACCAGACCAAAGAGTAGTGATAAACCAGACCAAAGGTAGAATAAACCAGACCAAAGGAAAAAAATAAACCATGATCAAAGAAATAACCAGAAGCCAAAGGGGAAGGATTTGGTGGGAGAAAAGACAATACAAAGACTAAAAAAGGAATAAAACATAAAAGAAGGGAAACCAGAAAGAAAATAGGAAAAATATTCCACTCCTAAGAAAGACCAAGAAGCCCAATGATAAATCAGCATCATATTTTCCCACAAAATGGAGTACACTAATTTTCCCCAAATCAGACTATAATCATATTCATATTCTTAATCACAAACGAGCAACACAATTCATAAAAGACGGGACATCCCAGCATTCAGATTACCAAAGATAAGATCACGTAACTTACCTCGTGGAGAGGTAAGTGTTGTACCAACGAGAGTTTAAGACAACGTCAATGCCGCAAACTCTGAACCTGTCACATGCCATCGCGATTAGGAATGCCATTGGAAAGAGGAGAAAAGGTAAAAATTGCCAGATATAATCCAGTAAAGAAAGCCATGCCCTACCTTTTCAGGATAAGTAAGGTAAAGAGAACTACAGAAGAGGACCGAGAACGAGTGAAAGAGGATGCCGATAGATAAGTGGAGGGAAAAAAGTAAAAGAAATCTAGGGTCCTGGTTTGGAAATAGTCTAGCAAACTGAAAGGTAAAAGCAACAACGATAATATGCTATGATTTAGAAAAGAGGGAAAAGAGTCAACATAAAAAAGAATAAAGAGAGCATCAGGATAAACGGAAAAAGTTATACCGCGGGGGGCCCACACTTATATTAAAATGACGATCTGGCCGATGAAGTATTATAAAAACAGGACTAGGAATCAGGATGGTCAATATAAATTGAAGGAGTTATGAAAAAACCATGTGATAAAACCCTTAATTCCACTATAGTATTGAAACGAAGAAAACAATTGAAACAGATGACAAAGATTATGTATACTAAGATATGAAAAAATATAATTCCACAAGAGGAACTCCCGTAAGCAAAGAAATGCTAATGGAGGTGGTAAGAGATGTCACAGGAAAATGACCAAGGAAGTTCATTTCTTCTGGGACCAGAGCAGAAATTGTAATTCGAAATATGATCGTTCATGTAGCGCGATGGAAGCGCCGCATGCCGGACTAAGGAAGAAGTATATGGCTAGGTGGGCAAATAAATTACAGGACAACGTGTAACCCTGCAACACGTGATTTTTCAGGAGCAGAAAGGAATAAAAACGAACAGCAGAAAAAGAATAGCTTGTTGGATAGAAGGGAAAACCAAGAAGAATCCTGTTAACAAGAAAATTACGGAACCGTTACGAAAATGTTTAAGTGACTGTAGAATCGAGAAGTCACATTTGGAACAGGCGAATAAATGATCCACAGTGAATAGAGAACATTGTTATATTGCAAGGCAACGTGAAAACAAATATGGGGGGACAATAGACTTGTACCACAGAACGAGAAGAATAAAGACGAAAATAAGAACAAATAGAACGGACAGATGAAGACCATATAAAAGAAAGAAAGAATAATGATGATAGTCTAGATGAAACTATAACAATGATTGAAGAATCCAAAGAAAGGTTTCATTGGAAGCATGCACAGGACGAAATGGATACGCATAATAGACTCGCGGGAAGAGTGCCAAGAACGAGTGAGAATCTGTGGGTAAGTTTCTTATATCATGGAAAGAATTTTGAGATAGATTAACAAAGCAACACAAATTAAGAACCACTGAACACACAAAAAGCTAAAACAAGATAACCATGTGTGATAGGCAGAACGTTACCCAGCACTGCGTTTTCATTTTGGAAGAAACATTAGTAACACGGAAAGATAGAAGGAATGTGAGGATAGATAGGTCACTACACTACAAAATTGAATGGGAAACAAAGTAGAGTGATAAAGAACTTTTATTCAATAACCCTAGAAGGAAACAGTTGCCCCTGTTCCTTGCAATTAGGAATATGAAGAGGCAACTTTAGACGGAAAAATAGGGAGCAGGTAATCAGGACTTTCACGAGAAACGGGCAATAGTCTTTATCAGCAAGCGTTTATTCAAGACAGGTACCTAATACCATGTAAAGGGAAAGAATGAAAACAAACATCGTGTTAAGCATATGCCATTCGGAATAAAAGAACCCACTTGGAACACCGCACAACAGATGTGGCTTGAATAGGACAGGGAATAGGTGGATCCAAACAATTGGAGAATAATAATGAATGAACCAATAGAAAAACTCATTTTACAATATCGGACATGGCTAGAAAACCAAAGAAGGACAAATGAAAAAGTGAGGGGATGGTGGAAGGGTGGAAGGGTGGAGAGGAAGAGTAGTCAAAGATTGAAAAGAAGACCTTGGAAAGGGAAATAATAGACATAGTAGGCAAGTGCGATAAGAGATCGCAATAAAAAATATAAGAAATCCCAACCTCGCCTCAGGCCAAATCAGAATTGGAAATGAAAACCTCCATGGTGCAAAACATATTCGATGACAGTTATATTAGGGCTGGTATATAACAAAGACGGAGTCAATAGTACACGCGTAACGAGCGATGAACACGTGAATCAGGAAAAAAAACAGAACCTGAAATCAGATGAAGGAGAAGGAGTTTGACGCAACCTAAGGATGATGAAATGTTATACAAGGAACATCACGAAGGTTTGAGATTAGGGAGAATCTTTTATATGAACCGATAGATTTTACAAAGAATCGAGGAGGAAAAATATAAGAATAAGCAATAAAAGTAGAGCTGGTGAGTAAAAGAAGCAAACTAGGCACAAAAAATGGTTCAGATAAGCTAAAAACATAATCAGTTATAGATCATTGGAAAATGGATTGAAATATGGTATTTTAAGAATTTGAGATAATATTTATTTCACGATAGATTATTTATCAAAACATTATAAGGTATGGTTGTTCGATGAAACATGGCTTGAGGGAGATTTTCGAAGTAAATGAAGAGTAAGAAATACAAATACGGCAGCAAAAAAACCCTGAAGAGGCACCATGAGAAGGCTTAGGTAGTTGGAAAAAAGCTAAAGGAGTCTACGAAAGCCAGGAGTTGTAACAAAGAAAGGAATCACCAAAGAATAAGTAATAATAGACAACTAGAGTGGAACCTTAATAGAAGAACAAATCAGAAACCCACGACGAAAAGAAGACCATAACTACGCAAAAGCACCACAAATTGTGTGGCTCGAGGTTTTGAAGGAACCAGGAATTTAAACGACTGATTCACCTACATTTGCCAACGAATCATTAAAAAATTTTTAATCAAAAGAAGGATGGAAAAATGATGGAATGAAAAACATTAGATATTAAAACAAGCTTAATTCTAGCTTAGCCTAGGCGAAATGTGTATTTAAAACCCCCAAGAGAGGCAAAAACAAACTACCTCTGGAAGTTGAAGAAAACTGTGTACGGTTTAAAAGACGCAGCAAGAATATGGTACGAAAGTATCATGGACATCATATAAAATCACTTGGAGGAACAAAGAGCAAGTTGGAACCAAACTATAGTGTATTGGAGGAAAAAACAGACCGACATCGCCTCATGTGCATACATTGTGACGATATTTTCTATGGAGGAAATACTTGAGTTTGAAGAAAAGGATAATTCGAGAACGAAAAGGAAATTGGAAATAGTGAAAAGAGAGTGAAAGGAAATTTTGTTACATTGGTTGAGAATGATCAACAAAATGAGGAAATTATCCTAGAGCAGATTCCTATGTAAGAAATATGAAAGAGATTTAAAAAAGATTTAAGGAAGAGAGGATATTAAATAAAGAAGAACAAAACAGAATACCAGTATCAATGGTGACAATAAACTGGATAGCTCAACCAAAGCCAGACCAGAAATATCTACAATGTAAGTGAAAAGAAGTAAATTTTGTTAAAAACTGCTAACAACAAGAGATATTGAAAAAAGTTAATAAAGAATTAATAGAACAAAGTAAAAAGAAAAGGAAAACCAGATAATCATTTATCCTTAAGGGTAGAACAAAAATGGAAATCTTTTCTGATGCCTCTTTTAATAACTTGGGAAATGGACTTCTAACTTTGAAGGGTAAAAAAAATGCTTTGTTCCTGTCATAGGCGCGGCTATTAGGCGCAGAGAATTGGCTGTGCTCCTTTGCTTAGTCCGACTTTTTAAAAATTGTTGCGCCTATACCTTTGCGCCTGCAAATTGATAGTGCGCCATAAGCGGCATAGGCGCAACGCCCAGCTCCGGACTCATTCCCATATATTGATATAATAAATAAATATATATAATTATATATAATATATATATAGTATATATAGTAATAATATAATATATAATATATATTATATAATATAATATTATTATATATATATATATATAATTATTACTCAAATTATAAGATATAGTAAAACGTTAAAAAGAAAATTATAATAAGTTTAAGATCCACTTTTACTTATTAATATAATATATATAATAATATATATAAATAAATCTTTTCTTTAATTAGCAAGTCAGCAGATTTCCGAAGTAAAGCTTTGATCACATAGGTCAAAGATCAATTGGCTTGATGATTAATTGTACAGCCTAAGCATATATAAGTTATATTGATTGAAGCATTTATATTTATATTATTCATCCAATAAAATCCTAAAATAAGGATTGAAAATTCCTAACTTGTCTGAGCAACAACTATTAATTTTATTCTTAATAGTAAGATAATAAAGGTCCTCATTGACCGATCCAAAGGGAGAATTGCTAAGACACTTTTATATAATGAAGATGTGTGATGTGATAAATCCAATTATTCTTTGCAATGAGATCATCAATTCCACTAGATCTTAAATTAATCAATAATAAAGAGATGGCATTCATTTCTACATTAGCACATTTTACTATACTTCCTTAAGAATATAACCACTTTAGGATTTTAACAAATTCATCAATGGCTATTGGTGAAAATTTACCAAGGCCAGTCAGCATGTACTAAAACATGAGATTATGAATGTATTGTCAGACTTTATACATTTGCATATTAAAAATTTCTTAAAACAATTAATTACCCTTTAAAATAAGTTGTCCAAAAATGAGGTTCCTATGACCAATATATAGACTTAATTCATTGTGCGTCAATTTGATCATACTCGATGATAAACTATTCCAATATTCCTGTTTCGGCGAACACGGATAAGAACTTCAAAAAATTTAAAGCTCTAATGCACATTTACTTTATCATCCCACTAAATACAAATATTGATATGCCTTTCCAGTATATGTTCCTACTTGAACTTTTACTACTAACTCAGATTCCAACGTTTCACAATATTAATATTACATACCTTCTCAGATTTAATGTACTCAGTGTTAATGCCATGAGAATTATAACTGCAATCCCATGCCCTTCTCATCATTTCGTTCCGTTATTAATCTTTTTTAGTATTCTCAGATATATGATAAGTTTCCGAACATATGCTTATTCATAACATCAAACATTACTATAAATTTTCACAATCGTAAATAATCCATAAGTAAGGTGGTCATATATGGATGAGATAATTATAACTAGCAGCAGTTAAGGGATATCTCTATAAAACAATAGGTAAAGCAACCTTCACTTACTTTCAACTGTTAACATCTATTTAAAACAATTATCATCAATGTTATCAATTCAAGACTTTAAGCTCCATTCAATCAGAATAATGATTTTGGTAGATAGTTATTGCTCTCAAATTCTCAATGATATTTGAATACCTATATGGTGCGATTCAAACCTTCAAATATTTCTAATGAAGTTTCCACCCCATATATTAGACCGCTTCCATTAGACTATAGATAACAGAATACAGAGCCGTCATACTCTTAATACTGCTCATAAGGAAGAGTTTTATAAGAGACTTTTCAGGTAAAATTATGTAGTATGAGTCTTATAATATAATATTAATATTGCAGCCTAAGAACACAGTATGAAAATCACTCTTAATCAGTCGAGTAAGTTAGTAGACCATAACAGATTAAGCGTTGGATAGATATATGATTCTGATTCTACATCACCGTAACAAGCCAGACCCTTCTGCTTTTTGGGCAGAGATCTGGAAGTTCCAATTTTGTGATATGAATTAGACTAATAAAGATCAGGATGATTAGTGATGTTTAATAAATAAAGTAGGTATATTCACCGATCATTCCTTAAAAACAAAGCGGCTTGCTCGCCCGTTTGAAAGCCCCATTGGTAAATATCAGCACTGTAAGCCGCTACGGCTCCACGTGCTACCAGTCCGGCTTCAACTAGTGCAAGTGATTGCTTCCAATATCAAGATGTAGTGAAATAACAAATTAGATAATAATACAGATCAAAGTTGAACCCTCTCGAAATTTACAAAATTCAATACTATTCATAGTAACTAGTTAATTAACTGTCTATTTGTAGTATTAGTATTCAGACTGTTTAAAACTTTCACGGGTATATAAATTCACACTCCCGTGCAGGTTTAATGATCAGAGTAGAAAGAATTCAGCTGTCAAAGAAAGACCTAAAAACTTAAACATAAGTGAGCTGACTGTAATCATAGTTGTGATCAAAGAATTTCTTCGCAGGAATTTATTTTATGAAGTAATGATTAAAAATTTTAATTCTTATAATTGCAATGGTTTTCATTCGCCAAAAACATCTCCAGTGGAGGAAATATAAAATGAAAAAGTAGTTAAATTATCATTATACTTTTTACTTTCATATAATTATTTATTTATATACTTATCTATTTTTTAGAATGAGTACTTCTCCAGATCAATAGCTATCAAATTAAATTCTATCTGTAAAATATTATGCCCTCTAATATGCTAATCCATCTTTCTAATACTTTCTAAATAATCTTCGATATTTATAATAAATAATTATATATAGTATAATATGTATATATATTATATAATATATATATTATATATTATATTAATATATAATATATTAAATATTTGTCTATTTAATAGTTTTATTTGGATATAAAAACTATTATATACTTCACTTATGTCTACTTATTATAGTTATTCATATTTAATTTATATTTTAATGTTTAAACTCTCACGAAAAAGTCTATTAATATGCTAACCGAAGACTTATATGTAGTAATCTTATATCTATTATGGAATTTTGTACATTTTGCCAAGGTATTGGTTAATAATATAGCAAGAATCACTTTACTAATGCAATTAAAACAGATTTAGAGGTTCACTTCTGACTTAGAGACTAGGTACTATAATATTATAGAATGTCCAGCTGAATTGTGATAATAAATTCTATAAAGATCAATTAAATTTTAACAATTAAAGGTCTCAATACTATCATATGTTAAAGTTGTGTTGTGAGATGTAATTAAAAACTGTGTCTAATTATAATTCTGATATACCTACATTCTCGTCAAAATATCTATTTACAATACCTAACATACACCAACCACTAAATCTCTCACGTCATATCCCTATACTATCTCACCACACCTCTATAGATTAAATTTCCACG
>JABUQX010127463.1:0-22500 GCA_015478945.1 Trachelipus rathkii | reverse complement strand
ATATATAATTGGTAGCAATGAGCACACGTGGCAGTAAATGAATTTAGTTACTCGTATGATGAAGAGAGCTTTCTTCGTGAATATAATGAAACTGTATTGAAAGTTTTTGAGTACTCTGATGAAGAATTAAAGCCAGATCTAGAAATATATTGAAAGAAGTAAGTTTTTTTGTTTTGTTTTTTTGATTTATTATAAATTCTTATTATTTTTTTATTTATTTTTTTTTGGTAAAATAATAAGGTACAGGAATGTTACTTAAGATATAAACATATGTAAAAGTGCCAATGTTGGAGGGATGTAAAAGATGAGATAGGGAAACTATCATAATAATACCAGAAACAATAAAACAATATACAGTAGGAGAAAATAGGCAATAAATTAAAATAAAAGAGGAAGTGTGTTATCTTTGACTATCTCAGCAAGTACTTGGTAAAAAAGAAATGAAACACTTAAGAATGCTTTGTTGTGTTATTATAAAACAGAAATTGAGTTTGATATGCCACTATTTTTCTTCAATGGTTAATATGTCTTTTTTTGACGGTGAATTGTTTTTGCATTTCTTTTGAGAGCTGTTTTTATTTTTTTTTATTTTTTTTTTATTTTAAGGATTTATTGTCCATTTTTCCGAAGATGGGATTTTTGAAGCAAAGAAAAAATACTTTTCATTTTACATCCAAACACTACATTGTCTGTAACAGAGCCCCCTCCCCCTGTAGTACTAACACAAGTAGAATTCACCCTTCGGGAATTAAGGTATGTGCTTTTCTATCACTAGTATACCATTTATTTTAGAGACTTGGAGTTAAATAGCCTTATCACCAATTCTAATTATTATTTATTTATTTTATTGTCTTGGGTTGTAAATAGAAAAATTACAAAATTTTAAATCAAAAAATTTAAATAATTTTTTTTGGGTATGTAAAGGTGCATCATATATATATATATAATAAATTAATATATAATAATATTTAATTTAATATAATAATAATATATATATATATATATATATATATATATATAATATATATATATAATATAATATATATATATATATAATATATATATAAGGATTGGTAGAAAGATTTGCAGGGTGTGTAAAGTAAACGGTGGAAAGAGTAAGAGGTATGGTTGTCAGTGAGGGACAGTCTTTATTGTTGATGTGGTGAGGTAGCTGGAACAAGTGGTCTGAGTCTGCCAATGCCCGCCGCTGCTTTTATCGCGAAGAACGGGATGATTGCAGAGCAAATTAGGTCTAGCGAAATCGTGGTGGACTATGAAGTCCGGCTGGTGGGAATGAGACCGTTAGTGAATGTAAAGGACTAAGTCTTGAGTTGTGCTAGGGTTTTACATTGAGGGTATGTTTGTTGACCTGTGTTATTGTTATGAGTTAGTGAGACTATTGGTCTGGAATAAAGAAGTATAGATCTAAAAGTTCAATGTGTTCAGATAGACAATCTTATGAGGTGCTAGGTGTGAAAAGAATTGATAAAATGAGGGAATGAACTATAGAGAGTTGTGTAGTGTGAAAAAAAAGGGGTAGTGAGAGAATAAATGAATTTAAAGTATGTTGAAGATGGTTTGGTCATGTTGGAAAGGATGAAATGATAGTCGGTTGGTTAAGCTGATGTTAGTGGCGAGTGTGTGGGAACCGACCGGCTTGGGAGACCGAAGAAAAAGTGGATTGAGTCAGTAAAACGATGTTGAAGGAGAAGAATGTTGAGTTTGGTAGAGGCGAGGAGAAAGGTGTATAACAGGAGTGAATGGGGGGGGTTTTGTGAGGGGGTATGGTTGTGGTGGCCCATCTGGCCAAGCGATGAAACTCTTACATTGACGAATCTACCATCAGTTGAGGGTCCGTCGTGGTCCCAGTGAAGCTCAAGGGTGGATTTTCTGACTGCGATGAGTTCTCACTAATTAATGGTTCAGAGGGGGCGGTTTAAGCGGGCTTTCTTTTTCGACTTATGTCATATTCTTTCTACTGCTTTTCTTTTCCGATGCATGCTACGCACCTTACCTCCAATCTTGGAAAATAAAAAGGAAGATGAAGAAGGAATATATATATTATATATAAATATATTATATATATATATATATATATTATATATATTATATATATATATAATTTATATTATATATATATTATTAATATATATTATGATGGGACGATTATTAAATTTTTGCGATGACGATGACGAGACGGATTATAGTAAATTGACGATGACGTGACGATGCCGATGGACGGATGGACGATGACGATTATTTGAAAAAAATATTTAAAAAAAATTCTCTCTCTCTCTCTCTCTCTCACCCTCTCCCTCTCCTTCTCATCTCTTTCTCTCTCTCTCTCTCTCTCTCTCTCTCTACTCTCTCTCTCTCTCTCTCTCTATATATATATATATATATATAAATAATATATATATTATATATATAAAAAATATAAGAAATATATATATATATAATATATATATATATATATATATATATTATTATTTTACTTACACTTTTTTCCCGCTTGAGCGGGTAGTGGTACGTACAGCCTCTCTCATTCACACCCCCTCTCATCTCGCCCTCACCCACCTCCTCCACCCCACTCTATCTCTCGCCAACACCCTACCCTCTTCCCCCCTCATCCCTCTCTCCTCCAACATTTCCTTTATTCCATCCATCCACCTTCTTCTTGGTCTCCCCCTTCCCCTCCTTCCTATCCCCTCCGCCTCCCAAACTCTCCTAACCACCCTCTGTTCCTCCATTCTCACTAGATGCCCATACCATCCTTAGCATTCCCTTCTCCGCTCTTCCCACCAACCCATGCCTCCAATCACCATCTCTCCCTCACCACCCATTCCTATCCTCTCCCTCTGCTAACCCCACAAAACCGCTCTCAACCCCTCTCATCTCAAATACTTTCCAACTTCTGTCCTGGGACCGGGGCATTCAACCCACGTTTCACACCATACACAACCGCTGGTACGCAAAATTTTTTTCAAACATACTTATTTTAACTTTCTGTGATAAATCCCCCCCTTTCCATATTTCTCTCAGACTACTCAAAGCCTCATTCCTTCTCCTACTCTATGTTCTATCTCCTCCTTCATCCCTCCCCCCTTACCCAAATCCATCCCTAAATATCTAAAAATCTTTACTTCTTCCAATACTACACCCCCTACTCTAACCTCTGACCCCTCCCCTCCTCTCTTTCCTCTTCCTCAAACACTAACACTTTACTCTTACCTGGGTTTTATTTTAAGCCCCTTTTGTTCACACATTCTCTCAAACTCCCTCACCAAATACCTCAGCCCTTCCGCGTTCTTCGCCACTATATATATATATATATATATATATATATATATATTATATATAATATATTATATATATATATTATATATATATATATATATATATATATATATATATATATATTATATATATATATATATATAGATATATTATATAGGCCCTTTCTGTTTTACACAATGGTCAGTTGTGAATTTTTTTTTTGTTTTGTTTTTAATATATTGCTACTATATGATACCAACAATGAATTTCATTGGTAACGGACATGATTAAAAAGTTCGAAGTATTTTTAAATAATTTTAAAAAAATCACATTTTTTGTAAATATTCTTTTAAAAATGGAAGTATTTCTCGAAAAGTACGAAAACTTACAGGAAAAAACAATACATATTTTGGATCAGCGTATAAAAGCTTAATTTAAATATGGAAATTATTAAAAATATGTAAAAAAAAAAATAATAAAAAAAAAATTAAAAAAAAAAAAAAATTAGGGGCGCGAGCCGACGGAGGGACAGAGGGGGGGACGTTTTTTATAATACGCCGTAGGGGAGGGGCGGAGGACCCCCGCGAACCCCAAATAACAAAGAGCGGCGCGTTCCGGAGGACCTCCCAGGAGGGGGGAAATAGTCCTACCCGGTCGTTCCCCCGGAAGGCCGGAGAGGACCCCGACTCCTGCATTCTTTGCGGTTTACCCCCTATGATATTCCTTTAGTTTTAAAAAAAAAAAAAATTTTAAAAGTTTACGGGATCCGTAAAACGTTAACTAGGTCCTATATATTTTTGAAGCATGTCCGTTACCACTGAAATTCATTGTTGGTATCATATAGTACCAATATATTAAAAAAAAAAAACAAAAAAAAAATTTTTTTAAACTGACGGAATTGTAAAGGATAAAAAAGGTAATTATATGTTTATATATATATATATATATATATATATATATATATATATATAATATATATATATATAGTATATATATATATATATAAATTACAAGACTTTTAAAACCATTTAAGGTTCAACCTCCCGAAATTATTTTAACGATCAAAATTTTTGATTCCTTAAGTCTCTTTAATAATAATAATAATAATAATAATAATTAATAATAATAAATAATAATAATAATAATAATAATAATTAATAAATAATAAATAAAAATATGATAATAAAATAATATTAATAATAATAATTATAATTAATAATAATAATAATAATATAATAATAATAATTAATAATAATAATAATAATAATAATAATAATATAATAATTAATAATAAGAAAGATAATAGTGCTTAAAATGGGGAATAATAATAATAATATAATAATTATAATAATTATAAATATAGAAAAGTATTATTAATGGAAATGAGGAGACATGTTTGTGGTCCGTAACGATCTCTTAGGTCCAAGTTTGCTGTTCTTCATATAGCTATGTATAAAATATTTAGACCAAAGGACCTTAAATTGTTAAGGTTTCCAAGTTTGGCAGATGATAGCAAAATTAGCTACCTTCAGTTAGGAATAATGATGGTATCTTGTGCAAATATTTAAAAGATAAGGAGGAAGTTGTAACCGTTGATGGGACTAGCAAGTTCATCCTTCTTCAACTAAATCTTTCTCTCCTCATAAAACCATGGTTCAATCGTTGCTTGTTTTCTGGCCATTCAAGCTAGAGACATTGCGTATCGGGGTTGGAAAAAATTCTCGTTTTCCAATCACTCTCGCCAATTTTCATCAAGCTAGAAATCGTTGCAGGATACTCTTCGACGAGCACAAAGCGGGCTTTCATTCAAACGAAAGTGCGTTTAACTTCCTTGGATTCTTCCTACTTGGACAAATCTTTCTGGCCTCTTGCCAAAACATCTCTAGCAACTTCTGTAAATCTCCCTTTCCTCTTATGGGTTCTGTTGTTAATTCTCCAACTTAGAAAAGGCCAATTCTCTTCGGCCTTCCTATTTTCCACTAACTCAACCCTTGACGATTTACGTTCCTATCTCTCCTCCTCCTCCTCCTCTCAGGTGTCCCATGCTTTTACCTGTGATTACATTTGATCGGGCTGCATTAGGCCCCTGAAAACTATGAAGGATAGGAAGACCGGTGGCCCAGATGGCATTCCCTCCCCAAGTTTTGGAGGTTAGTGTGCTTCCGTGCTATCCCGCCCTCGTTCAATCTATACTCTCGTATGTCTCAATACTAACACTCCCTCAGTGTTGGAAGCTCGCACATGTCCCAACCTATTCAGCCAAAGAAAAAAAAGGGAAGCCGCGTCTGATTCCCTCTAACTATCGCGCTAAGCTCTTCACTTGTAATTCTATCTAAGATCTTTGAAAACCTTTCTCAGCTTTCACTTCTTAGATTATCTGGAAACTCCTTCCCTTCTTTCGATAGCCAGTACGGCTTTCAGCGCTCGAGTTTCTTCTTGGCGATATACTTTCCTTTTTAACGAATTTATGGTTTCCGCCATTAGGAACTACGGGGAGATTGCGTGGTTGGCGCGTGACATATCCAAAGCATTTGGACCGAGTTTATGGCACGCGTCCACTGCTCCTCAAAGCTTCCCCTAACCTTTGGGTTTTCTCTTGTCTTAGCTTAATATATATAGCTTTTAGTTCAAATCTCTAAATATCGGCTGTGGTTGATGGGGGCGACTTCTTCTTTTTCTGTCAATAGTGGTGTTCCTCAGGGTTTGTCTTATCTCCTACTTTATTCCTACTTTTCATTAATGATCTTCTCACCTGCACATCTAACTCTATCCACTCATATGCCGATGACTCGACCCTTCATTCTTCAACTCATTTCAGTTCTGCTTCCTCTTTTACTTCTAGAATTGCCTCTCGTCTTAATCTTTCCGATTCTGATCTGGGAATAGAATTTCGGATGGGGTCGTCTCAACCTTGTGAAATTCAATTCTTTAAAAACTCAACTTCTACAAATCTCCCTCTCTAAAACACCTTCTAACTTTCCTATCTCTTTCGACGGTTCTCTCGTCTCTCCTGTTGACAATATAAACATCCTTGGCCTTAACATAAACAAAAAAATGTCTTGGAAACCTCATATCACAACGGTTGCTAGGGCGGCCTCAAAGAAACTGGGAGTTCTGTTTAGATTGCGAGACTTTTTTTTTCTCTTCTCAGTTGCTCCAGCTATACAAGGGTCTCATCCGCCCTTGTATGGAGTACTGTTCTCATTTCTGGGGGGGGGGGCTCTGGTTTCACCCGGCTTTTGGACAGGGTCGAGTCAAAGGCCAAAAGGCTTATAAACTGTTCTGTTGGTGGCTTTATCTCTATTCAATAGGCACCCCAGCGGCAGTGCTCGAGGGAACTTATTATTTGCGTACCACCACCTTTACGACGCCCTCGTAGCACAAAGGAGTGCTTGTAATCTGTGTTGATATTTGGTGTTTGATATTAGGTAGCTCCCAGGCTAGTTCGCATGTGGGTGCTTCCTCCCTTCCCGCACCTTTTTTCTGGGAATCTTTTCCATTGCTGTTATGTCCTTGCTGAATTTAATCTCCCTCACTTTAAAGCCTGCGTCTGTGCTCATCTGCGTAATTTGCGCTAGAGGGTGAACTTTTGAGCGTACTACACCCCCTCCTTGAATAGGGCTCTGACTGTGAGTGGTGGTGACAACTGTAAAAAAAAAAATCCTTAGGTGGGCAGATGTGGCAAATGAAATAACTAAATCCCCCTACTCACCCCATCCAAAACATCATTCAGATGATTCCAAAGAAAATTGCACTCTTCAAAATTACTCGATGGACCATATGGTCGAAAACCACACATACTTTTATTATTTCACAACTAAATTTAACCTTTAGAATTCTAGCACTCACACACACAAAATCTTAACCATAGGCTCTCTACACAAGTCACTTAATCAGAATTGAAATCTTTCGATTCCCCCCTTCTCATTCCTTTCCACACCAAACACAAACACCACACCACACCCACTCATTTTCACCGTTTCTTCCATCTTTGTTCAGTCACAGCTTAAGCAAATCAAATTTACATTTTCTAAATACATCCATCACCTTCTTCTCCTCACATTTGTTCCTCTTTACCATTCCATGTATTCCATACGATTCATTACATTTTCGCCGAAAAAGATAGGACGCCGATGACGGGCGATCACGACCTTCTCTGAGCCATGCATTAGCATTCCTGGCAAAAGAATAAGTGGTAGTGGCCAGCCAACCCAACTACCACCATCACCTAGTTGCCTTCTACGACACGCAGGACATACGATGTAGGCAATTTTTTCTCCCCCAATAGGGATATAAGGGATAGGGATGTCTGTAAGATGTTGTCTAGAAGAGGGGGTGTGGATATAAGTATGTGTATATTATAAATATGTGGATAAAAGATGGTGTCTCTAAGATGTCTGGAGGATGAGGTGGATATGAACGCAGCAACAGAAAGGCCGAACCAATTAGGCCACTGGAATGTCATACCATTACCTTAATCAAAATGGGATATAAATATATATTATAATATATATATATATATATATATATATATATATATCATATTTATAATATATATATATATATATATATATATATATTATATATATATATATATATATATATTATTATAGTTTTAATAAATTATCCAAAAATTCTTAATAATTTGTTCAAATTTTATCGGCAAAAATTTAATCGCAGAATTGCCGATGACGGATGACGATGACGGATTTTGAAAAAAAATATGCCGATGTTTGCCGATTGACGATGACCGATTGACATTAATCGTCCCATCACTTAATAAATATATATATTATATATATATATTATATATATATATATATATTATATTATATATAATATTTATATATATATATATAGATATATATATATATTACCATAGTGAACCTGTTGAAAAGAGGTGTGCTTGCTAATAGAAGAGTTAAAAAACCATTTTGTAGATACCATAATTTCAGTTAAAGCTTCAATTTATCAAAAACTTTTGAATATATATATATATATATATACAGTATATCAGAAAACGAAAATGAGTATTAGATTGAATATATATATATATATATATAATATATTATATATATATATATATTATATATATATCAGTTATATCAGGAAAACGAAAATGAATATCGATTGAAGAAGGTTGCGGTCAGTCTCAAGTAGGTTACTGGAAAGTCCAGAAGTTGCTGATCCAGAATCAAATCAAATTCTAATACAGTATATGGTAAAGGATCTTGATGTTGCCTTTTGAGGAGAAGTAATACTTATGGAGGGATCGGTTACTGGGAGGATCTGCCCAATACTTTTAGAAACTTCAGCGAAACCTTCTCTTAGCCCTGAAAAATCTTTTTGTTTAAATTGGTAATGATGTTGAGTGTTTTTAATTTCTTGAAATAAAACTGCTTAAAATTTCTTTAATTTATAAAGAAAAACTTTGAAAAATAAAACTAACTTTTGTCTAATTGATTTTTTTTTACAGAAACGTTTCGGTTTCGGAAAATTTTGGTTGAGAGGAATTACTCGTCCGGCATTATTTAGATGGAGATGTCTATGGTAAATAAATACCTTAGGGAAAATATTAGTGATTGCAAGAAAAAATACAGGAGGGTACGTAAAATTTTGTTAGTTTTCTAGCAAATAAACTTTTCCATGATTGTTTATTTTAAAAGATTAATTTTTAGCAAAGAATTAACACAAAAATCATTCAGTAGAAAGATTTTACACTTGCAGAATTTAAAAAATTAAAGGGAGTAGTTCAAATTTAAAATAAATATAATATAAAGTTTCTTCCTTGCTTTTACATCCGGGTTTTTTTTTCAAGAATGCAATATAAAATCGTCTTTTTTAAGTGGAAATCTTTATATTTTCCTTTTCTTCTTTTAGAATTTGCTCTTGAATATAGATGCAACTATGGCGGAATAAAATTGACAAGATAACAGCTGTTTCGCCTCTACCACTAATTAAGGTTCTACTTGGAATTGAAAACTACTACCACCCACTTTCATCTCCTCCAAATCTGAAGATGTTAACATCTCTGGTCATCTTACTCACTAAATTATATATATATATATATATATATATATATATATATATATATAGTGTATTATATATAATATATTATATATTATATTATTATATTATATATATATGTTATTATATCTATATAAATAATATATATATATATATATATATATATATATAGTGTGTGAAAATTTAAAAATAATGAAAAAATCTTTTGAAAATATTTGTAAAGCTTAATCATTTCTATAATCTTATTCAATTTATATGTAAACTGCATATCTTGCAATGTATGTATAACGCAACTGTTTATATATAGTATATATATATATATATATATATATATATATATATATATATATATATATATATATAATATATAATATATATATATATATATATATATATTATAATTATATATATCCTAGAATTATCTGGACAATCTTCTCATAGTATAAATATATTATTAGTGAACCAAAGAGTTTGTAACAAATTTGTATTTAGAATCTTTATTATCCAAAATTTGTTTCACATAAGTGACAATGTTTCAATATGTGCACCATTATTGATTCTCAAAACATCAAGTCGATATTCCAAATTCTGTCATGTACGCTCCAGTATTTCCAATTAATTTGTTTAAATATAGGAATATGGGCTGATATTCTTGTTTTTAAATCAGCAATGTCTGTCACCTGGGTCTTGTACATAAGATCTTTGACGAATTCTCAAAGGAAATAAAGCGCATGGTGTGATGTCGGGAGATTTAGGCTTACAAGGAATTGAAGCGGGTGGAGGTCCAAGATCCTTTACCGTCTAGATACCCCGACATCACACCTTGTAATTTTTTCCTTTGGATATTCGTCAAAGATGTGTACAATCCTCAGGTGACAGACATTGGTGATTTAAAAGCTAGAATCTCAGCTGCTATTCAACAAATTAATGTAGAAATCCTGGTTCGTACATGGCAAAATTTGGGTTATCGACTGATGTTTTGAGAATTACTAATGGTGAAAATATTGAATGTTTGTAACATTGTCACTTAAGTGGAACAAACTTTTTTATCCAAAGATTTTAAATAAGTTTTTTTAAACTTCTTTTTTTGAAAAAAATATATATATTATGAGAAAATTGTCCAAGATTATTCCAATTATATATTATTTTTATATAATATATATATATATATATATATATATATATATTATATATACTATATAATATATATATATATATATATATATATAATATATATATATGTATATATATATATATGTAGTAAGAAGATAATATTAATGATATAATGTAATATAGTATGGGATTGTGGATAGGTCAAACTAGGCTGAGTAGTAATGAGTATATATATATAAGTTTATTAAATGGGAAGCCGTAGGCAGTAGAGTATTATTAATAAAATATATAGTGGTGATAAGGGTATATATAGGGTATATAGGCGTGATCTGTAAAGTAATAGTATACTATAAAAGTAATTAGTAAGTAAACTAGATAGTAGGGAATAAAAATGACTAGTTAGTATATGTATAGTATAGTAAATAAATACCGGATATATATATGATAGTCCAAGTAATTGGATTAAATATATACGGTATATAGGGGAATAGTGCCATGAGGGAATGCGTTAAATAAAGTGGAGTTATCACTATTATGTTGAGGTTAAATCAAATGTATTGAGGTGAATAGGAAGTAGTAGTGAATGTGAGAAGATATATAAGTGATATAGTATAGTAGCTATGGGTGATGGCCAGTATATTGAGTATATATATAGTAGAGATGGTGATAAATAATATGGTGATAGTATATACGATGATAATGAGTAAGAATATATAAAGGTTAAGTGAGGTAATAATATAGTGATATAAAGTGTATATATATATGATTATATATATTATTTACCTTTACCGACCAATAATAATATGCGTGAGAATTATTAGTCGTGAGTTATTAGTATGGGATATATATAGCGAAATCGTGATAGATGAAAGTGTTGTAAGAGTAAGTTAAGTAGTATGTGAAGAGGTAGAAGTTGTGGCTATAAGGTATATGATAGGTGAGTTATATGTGTGAGTAAAAAAATGAGAGTAGGTAGGTAGAGTATTAATAAACGTGAATGTATAAAATAGTAATTAAGTAAAAATATAATTAAGTATTTATATATGAAGGTGGTAGAGTAGAGGATAAGTATATGCTATATGGGTTATTATAGGAAATAAATTATATGTAGTTGAGCTGAGATTATATAATTATATGTATATTATATAGTGTAGTGATATATATATGTATATATATATATATTATATATATATATTAGGAACATAGTTAGTTGAGTGAGTGAGTATATAATATATGTATAGGATAAATGTATTGCCTGATAAGTGGATAAGGATATCGGGATAGTATATATAACCTAAGAGGGAATGAAAAATAAGTATTATATATATATTATATTATATATATGCGTGAATATGGTTGTAGGTAAAGGTGCTGGTAATATAGTCCTCAATAGTAAATAAATTTTTAGTATATATAGTACGTATTATAAAAAACTTTAATGTATTATATAGGTATATGATTGTATATTACCTATCATTATAATGTTACTATATTTATATTAATGTATATATATGTAATATATATGTATATATTATTATTTTATTAATATTATTATATGATATTATATATATAAAATTATTATAAATATAAATGCTATATATTTTATTATATATATATATATATATTATATAATAATATATTAATTATAATATTTAATATATATTATTTAATTAATATAATTATTATTATATTTATTTAATTAATATTATTATTATTAATTATATTAAATAAAGAAATATTACTTGGCAGAATATTTCTTAATTTAAAATAGAATGCAGTCAGTGAATAACTGTCTTTCATTCAGATTATAATTGATTACTAAGTCCGTCTTACATAAATAATTAAATTGGTAGAGAATCAAATAATTACTCAATATATAATATTTATATAATAATAAAGTTAGAATTTATAGAACAGTTTGTGAATGATTTCAAAGTTTAAATTATTACTTGAAAGTAAGCACTTTTGAATTATGTAATAGAAAAGTTATAATTAAATAATAAGATTTACAAGATAAGAATGAAATTAAATACGTAGTTGCAAAAAACTAATTGCTTAAAGTGTCACTATAATACAAATCATTCACAAGGATCAATAGTGCTGGTCTCCAGATACTATAATTCATGGTTAGTGGTATGATAGAAGAACCAGTTTGAGTATATTAAGGTTAATTAAAGAACAAAAAGAGAAATGTACAACCACCTGACCTAAATATATGTTGTCGCACTGTTTATCTTCTAGTCCTAAAAGGAGACAGATTTACAGAAGGAAACCCAGATCTAAATAACTTATATTTAATGATTTATGACGGAAGAGATTGATACTTATACAGGTTTTAAGGTAAGACTCTTCATTAATTATAATATTATGCAAATTAATATGGACAGCCAATATTTATTAACTACATACATTCATCTTAATTGTAATAGCTCTACTTAGCTACATCCTTTTTAAAAAACCCATATGATATTCTTAAACATGTCAATCTGCTCAATTTATTTAATTAATTAATTACTTAATTAAACAAATTTATTCAATTATTTATTATTTTATTTTAAATTTAAAACCATGCTCTGTGAAGATTGTGCCAATAACTTAATTAAATATATAAATCGCTAAAAGAACTATAAAAATATGTCTCCAAAAACACTACATACTATATTCAATAATTAAATCTTTGATAGCAAATTTTAATTAAACCCAAGTTTTCAATTTAAATTAGGTTAGGATTAGCAACCTATATGAAGGATTATATACAGGAATAAAAATCTCTTAATAATATCCCTCCAAGTCTAATAAATAGATTTATTCTGTATAAGTAACACAAGATCGATATGAAATTGTTTCTAGTCCTGCTCCTTCAGCGATAAATTTAAGGGGATTAGCATGTTCAAAATGTGCTAAGCAATATAAATTAAAAAACAAATTTCAAAGTCCAGAAAAGCAAGGCGGATATGCAATAAAATATTTAATATTCATCAAAAATCTAGTTAAGATACCAGACAATATCTAGAATTGCCAGATATTCTCCCGTAAACAAAATATAAACTTCATATTGCAAAAGAGAGAGACCAAATTAAAAGTATTTAATTTAATCAGTACTAAGCAAGGAGTATCAATAAGCAATTATGTAGTACAATATGTAAAAGCAAATGATTATTCAACATTTAGGGTAAATAACAATGGTAAAGGACAAAATGTATATTAACTCATAATTATATTCAATAGGCAGTCCATAAGGACAAGTGTATGAAAAATTAAACAAATATTAAAGGTATGCAATTAAAAAACTGTAAAGTAATAGATTTGTTAGCTTTGACAATGTTATGTATAATATTAAAATAAGCACCTATTGTTTAATCACCAGAGACGAATAAATAAAAGGAAGGTAATGGATTAGTATAATCTAGCACTTGCTGTTTGTGCAACCAGTTCTAATCCAGGAATTAATAAATGGAAATTCAAAGCAAAAAATCTTTTAATTTTTTTTAACCAATTCAAAAATAGGGACCACATGGCGTCATAAGTATTTTTTTTTTTTAGAAGCCAGATGAATCTATAAATATATATACAAAATTGTAAAGTAAAAATATAAAAAAAATTTTAATAAGTAAGATATTTAGCTATTGAACAATGTTGTAATTATTATAAGTCAACTGGTTGTAAAAATCAATAGAACAAAAGAAAGGTATAGGGAGGTATTAAGGGTAGCACTGTAATTGGAATGCAATAGTGCAAAAACCAAATTAAACCAGAATTTAAAATGATGATTCAATTAGCAAAATCATTATTATATATTTATATTAAAGAACTAATCAAAAAAGACCACATGAGGTTTATCAAAAGTATTTTTTTTTTTTTCAAAGGAATTGCCGACTCCCTTGAATTTTGATTTAATCAAACATATGCAATGTCAAATAAGTTTTTATTTTTAATAGCCCATAGGCTAAATAATATAAGGGGACTACACATATGCAAAAGGTTAATGTAGACGTTTAAAAGCCAATGGCCAATTATTGTCAATGTTTAAAAAACACATGTAAAGTACGTAAGTAAAATTTGTAAAGGAATTTTTATTCCAAAAATATGCCAAATAAGTATAAAAGGTTATGTAAAAGTTTAAAACCAATAGGTCAAAGTGTTAAAAAACACATGTAATGTAAATTACATAGACTATATAGTAGCCATTTCAAAATACCACCAGTAGGTCTAATCAAATATTTATAAATAAAACAATTTTTTTTTTTAACAAGCTGTGTAAGGCAATTTTATATGAGTAAAATCAATCAAGTTGAGCAATAAGTCTCACAGTCCTATCGCACGTTTAATTTAAAAATGTAATTTAAATTTAATTAAAACTTTAAATAAGCCTAAAATGCATAAGAACAATGTTTAAAATTATTATAAAAATAGTAGCCTCATAATGAAATAATGATATACAGTCCAAGAAAATGTCTATAGGTAAATAGTAGCAGCAGAGGTTCATCACCTAATAGAATTCTTAATAAATTTACTGAGGCATAAAAATAATATATTAGAAGCAATTCTAAAATTACAAAGATAGAAGATACTATTCGAGGAATAGTAAATCCTAAGGACAAAAGTTATATACTAACAATTTAAGTTCAAAAAATAAACCTAAAATTAGTTATTCTAAGAATACATAACAAACTAATTGTGGAAGGACTACAAAGCGAAATAATTTACAAAATATTACTTTGTGCCCTTCTACGTCACAAAAGCAAGAAATGTGTTCTAGCGAAAAAGTAGCCAGTTAACATGCAAATCAATGATGGGAATAGGAAAGCCTTAATTTATAATGGTAAAATCAAAATTGAATCTACTGTAATATGATATAAATGACATAAATGGCACCTCAAAAAAATATAAGTGAATGATGAGAACACGGTAATATAAAATTTACAATTGATGTTTAAAAGTATTCAAAAATAGCAATTCATAGGCACTAAGTAATACATTTTGGCTTAGTCTTTGAATTGGGTTAATATATTTTGATAAGGCCATGTAATAGAGTGTAATTCTAATAATAATAATAAATGATAGTATTAAATTCAATCCCTTCAAAAATAAGATAAAGCTGGTATAGTAGTCCGTGGGTAAACACTTGAACATGGTATTGTCCAATACTTCCATAATTAGTCCATCATATGAGTAGCCTTTAAATTTTAACCATGGCGTAATTTTTTATTGCAATTAATAAACTTCAAATTCAATGCAAATGCTAAGGTTACATAAAGGAACATTACAAATAAAAACTTTTATAAGAAGGCGACAGTGATATATCATACAAACACATGCAGGCGCTATGTAGTAAAACCATCTAACCTTGAGCCACGCTTTACAATGTCTAACCCGCTGAATATAAGTATGCAATTTAAATGCCCTAGCACTAAGAGTAAACCCCTAACCATAAGAAAACAAGAGTCAATAATAGCCTAAAGAAAATTCGAGAAGAAATAGGCACTAGAGCAGTACAATGGTTCAATTAGTAATCAAGAAGTAATAATTTAAACTAATGTTAAACTAACCTAATTAAAGCTAAAGTAACAACAAATCTTCATAGTTTGTTAGGGACACTGCAATGATAGGCTATATACGAAAGAGTATTTTATATCAATCTATCAACAGGAGGGAACAGATTCTTCGCTATGCCACTATAATTTCCATATTGCAAACAATAAACCAAATTTTTATAAACAATGCATTTATAGAGTCTTCGAAGAAAACAATAACATACGCTTACAAAGCAAACTATCAAATAATTAGGCTACATACCCTCCAACGTAATAAAGTAAAATATAATTCAACAAATATGGTGAGTAATAAGATTCAATAGCAGTAAGCTGAATAGGTAGAATAATTAATAAAAATTAAAGAACAGATCACCTCTACCATAAATTACTTGAAGAAAGAATAAAGATAGTTATTAACTGATGGCCAGAATGATTTTATAAAGTGCAATGCACATAGACACAGTTATAAGTGAATCTTGCTCATTCCTTGAACAATGAGGACTGGGTCTATATCTATGAATATCTAGAAATTGTTAAAGAATCAAGAACTAATTACTCAACACTCCTAAATATTGTGATACTGAAGGATATATACAATCTCTAGACTAAGGTTCCTGACTGAAGACTTCAAAGTAAATTTATATATCTTGATCAGTACCTGAATTGAATTGAAGGGCTAGAATAATATAATAGTTATAATTGTATACGATAGTGCCAAGTAAATTCTTAGCTTTAAGGACCTAATAGACACAAATCTTAAGCAAACTCGGACAAAGAGACTGTCCCCAAACTAAAAAATTACTAGGTAGGGTGATGCGGAGATAGAGAGTTGAAAGAATATAAGGTATGTAAAAAGTTATGAACAATAAAGGAAAAAGTTACACCTGACCTAAATTTATGTTGGGTCAAAAGGATATCTAATTTTAATAAAAAGGAGACAGTTCAGAACCCAATGATCTTAAAAAAAATTTTTATTTAAGTTTAAACTGAAAAAAGAGAGAATATAACTTTACTTAGGTTTGTTATAGACTCTTCATAATTTTAAGTAAATATAGGAGCCAACTTTATAAAATAATTCACTGTTATTAGCTCACGGCTACATTTTTAAAAACCTAGTTATATCAGCAATCTGCTCTGAGCGAGACCTTCTAATGCTTTCAAAATTTAATATTTTTATAAAACCCTAATGAACCTTTGGGTGTTGCCCAAACATAAAAAATATTAATATCGACTAAAGCAAAAGAGTCTCCAAAAACACCAATACTATAATCGATAAAATTCTTTGATAAAGCATTTTTAAAAAACCCAAGTTCAATAAAATAGTTAATAGCAACATAATAGTAAGGATAATATATCAAGGAATAAATAAAATAATTATCTATATCCTCCCAGCAAAAAAAAGGAATTTGCTGAAAGTAACCCACCAAAGAACATAAGTAAATATGTTCTTATACTCCTCAGACAATATTAAAAGGAAGCAGTGTTAACAATAAGTGGCAATGCAATTTATAAAAACTAAAATTTCAATCCAGGAGCAGCTAACATGCAAAAAAAGAATAACAATCATAAAAAATTAAGGTCCAGCATGAATGCCATGAAATATATCTAGATAATACACAAATAATAAACTTCATATGCAAAAGAGGACCAAAATTAATAAAGTATTCTTAAAATCATTACTATAGCAGAGTTCAAGCAATATAGATGCTAGATACAATATTAAAAGCAAAAATATAAATTCAACATTTGGTTAATGAAGCATGAAGGAAATGGAAGCATAATGAATTTAACTCAAATTAATTATTCAAGCTGTCCATAAGGACAAGTGTTGAATGTTAAAAACAAATAATTTGATTGCATTAAAAATGCTTTAATAGTAATGAGATTTTAGCTTTTTGATATCAAATGTAATGTGATAATATAATAAGCACTTATTGTAAACCCAGATGACAATAAAAAAGGGTATAGGTAGTAATATAAATACTAGCACTGCTGGTTGTGTACATTAACCAGTTCAAAATCCAGAATAATTATAATGGAAATTTCGAAATCCAAAAATCTTTTTGTTTTTTTATAACATATTGCTAGTATATGTAGACCAACATGGGTACAAAGTATTTTTTTTTAAAGAAGACCGATAAAGGCTTAAATGTAAAAGTCAAATTAAAAATTTTAAAGTGATAAGATTATTAGCTAAATTGAACAATGTTTATGTAAGATATATATTATAAGCACTAGTATGTTAAAATCAGAGACAAATTAAAGGAAAATAGGAGTATAAAAGGTAGTCACTGTTGTGGCCTCGTAATATTAAGCAACCAGTTGTAAACCATGAATTAGAAATGTAAAGATTCAAATGCAAATAATCTTTTTTTATTTTATTATTATTAACTATTTTTATTATTAACCACATGGGTCAAAAGTATTTTTTTTTTTTTTTTCAATAAGTTGTGGAATTTCCAAATAAACAAACATATGCAATGTCAAATAAGTTTTTATTTTTATATATAGCCCATAAGGCTAAATAATATAAAGGGACTACACATATGCAAAAAGGTAATTGTAGACGTTTAATAAAGCAATATGGCCAATTGAATGTCATAATGGTTTTAAAAAACAGCAATGTTAATATAGTATCGAATAAGTAAAAATTTAAGAAAGGTAATTTCTAATATTCCCCAAAAATATGTGTCCAAAATAAAGTTATAAAAGGTTTATTTGTAAAAGTTTAAAACCATAATTAGTCGTTCCAAAGTGTTAAAAAACCAACATGTAATGTAAATAAATTATTACATAGACTAAATATAGTAGGCCATTTCAAAAATACCACCAGTGATGTCGGTCTTAATCAAAAATTAATTTATAAATTAAAACAATTTTTTTTTTTTTTTTAACCAAGCATGTGGTTAAGGCAATTTTATGATGAAAGTAAAATCAATCAAGGTTGTAGGCATAGACTTCACAGCCTATCGCATCGATTTTAAATGATTTAATGGAATTAATATTATTAATTAAACTTTTATAAATAAAGCCTAAAATGATATAAGAGCAATGTTTAAAATATTTAAAAAAATATGCCTCATTTGAAACAAGCGATATAAAATGTCGAAGGTAAATTAAAGTAGAAGCAGAAGTAGTGTCCATTCACCGCTATTCTTAAAAAAATTTATGATAGAGTAAAATAATTATTAGAACACAAATATTACATTTAAGCATCCGGTCTGAGAATTTAGAATTACCAAAGTTCTTACTTTATGATGCTTACTTTTTTATGCATATATAAACCTAAAATTGTTAATTACTAAATACTAAAAACTAATTTAAATCTAAAGCAATATTTACAAATTATTTGTGCCCTTCTACGCACAAAGCAGTGTGTCTGCGAAAGTAACAGTACATGCAATTAATAGGGAATAGAAAGCCTATATAAGGTAAAATCAAAATGACTACTGTAAATATGAATAAAGGTCCTAAAATATAATGGCACTTTAAATTCATGTAAAGATTCAAAAATAGCAAATTCAATAGGCTTATATTTTGGCTTAGTCTTAGGGTTAATTTTTATAAGCCAGAATAGAGTAATTCTAATAATAATAATAAATATAAGTATAAATTCAATCCCTTCAAAATAAGATAGCTGGGTAAACACTTGAAAGGGTATTGTATTACTTCATTTGTAGTACTCAAAAGTTTACAAAAATTTTTTAACCATGGCAAGTGGGTAATTTTTTTTTTTTTCATTAATAAACTCAATAATGCAAAGCTATTACAAGCATACATAAATAAACTTATAAGAAGGCACAGGATTATCACAAACACATGCAGGCCTTGTAAAAATCTATGAGAAGCTATTACATTTCCAACCCCATATAATATGCATAAATGCCCTAGCACTAAGAGTAAACCTATACCTAGCAGGTCAATAATAGCCTATTCGGAAGAAATAGGTAGGCTATCAATTTTTCAATTATAATCAAGGTATATTTAACTAATGTATAAACACCTAATTTAAGCTAATAACACAAATTTCTATTTGTTTAGGGGACACTTTGCAATTGATAGGCTTATAACAGAAGAGTATTTTATATCAATTTCAACAGAGGGAACAGATTCTTCGCTTGCACTATAATTTCCATATTGCAAACAATAAACAAATTTAAAACAATGATTATAATCTTCAACAAATAACTACGTTACAAGCAAACTTCAAATTTAGGCTACATACTCCAAGTAATAAGTAAAATTTAACAAACCATATGGTGAGTAATAAGATTCAAATAGCATAAGCTAATATAAATAATTAAAATAGACGTCCTCTAATAAATTACTTTGAAAGATATAAGATATTATTCTTGGCAGAATATTTCTAAAGTGCAAATTAGAACAGTTAAGTGAACTGCTCATTCCTAAAATGAGGACTAGTCTATCTTAATATCTAAAAATGTTAAAGAATCAAATAATTACTCACCTAATATTTATAACATAAAATTTAAAGACAGTTGTGAGATTTCAAAGTAATTTATTACTTGAAGTAAGCCTTTGAATTGAAGGCTAATTATAGTAAATGTATACGTAGTTGCAATAATTCTTAGCTTAAGGCCTAAACAAATCTTCCGGACAAAGAGCTTGTCCCAAACTAAAATCAGGTTTAGTGAGATAGAGAAGTTGAGTATAAGGTTAAAATAGAACAAAAAGAAAAGTTACACCTGACCTAATTTATGTTGGGCACTGTTTACTCTTTTAATAAAAAGGAGACAGTTCAGAACCCAAGACTAAAAATATTATTTAAGTTTAACGATAAGAGATATACTTTACGGTTTGTAGACTCTTCATAATTTTATGTAAATATAGGAGCCAACTTTATAAATAAATTCACTGTAATAGCTCACGGCTACATTTTAAAAACCTAGTTCTTAACAGCAATCTGCCCTGAGCGACCCTTGCTTCAATTATTTTTTTAAACCCATGCCTTTGGGTGTTGCCAAACTAAAAATATATCGCTAAAGCAAAAAAGTCTCCAAAACACCAAACTATTCTAAAATCTTGTAAGCATTTTAAAAAACCCCAAGTTCAATTTAAAATAGTTAATAGCAACATAGTAAGGTTTAATACAGGAATAAAATATTTCTAATATCCTCCCAGCAAAAAAGAATTTGCTGAAAGAACACAAGAACATAAGAAATGTTCTTATGCTCCTTCAGCAAATTAAGGGAAGCAGTGTTCAAAGTGCAAGCAATTTTAAAACAAATTTCAATCCAGAGCAACATGCAATAAAATAAACAATCAAAAATTAAGTCCAGCATGAATGCCAGATATTCTAGTAAACAAATATAAACTTCATATGCAAGAGACCAAATTAAAGTATTTAATAATCAGTACTAAGCAAGAGTTCAAGCAATATGTAGTACAATATTAAAGCAAAATATTCAACATTTGGTAATAAGCATGGAAAGGCAAAATGAATTACTCAAATATATTCAAGCAGTCCATAAGGACAAGTGTGTAAAAACAAATAAATTGTGCAATTAAAAACTTTAAAGTAAGATTTTAGCTTTGAACAATGTTTGTGATATAATAAGCACTGTTGTAAACCAGAGACAAAAAAGGGTAATAGGAGTATAATCTAGCACTGTTGTTGTGCAACCAGTTCAATCCAGAATTAAATGAAATTCAATGCAAAATCTTTTTTTTTTAACAATCAAAAAATAGACCACATGGGTCAAAGTATTTTTTTTTTAAGAAGCCGATGGCTAAATGTAAAGTCAAATAAAAATTTTAAAGTAAGATTTTAGCTTTGAACAATGTTTGTGATATAATAAGCACTGTTGTAAAATCAGAGACAAAAAAGGAATAGGAGTATAAGGTAGCACTGTTGTGCAATATGCAACCAGTTTAAACCAGAATTAAATGAGATTCAAAGCAAAATCTTTTTTTTTTTATTATTAACTATCAAAAAAGACCACATGGGTCAAAAGTATTTTTTTTTTTTCAAAGGAAGCCGATGATGGCCAAATGCAAAATAAACAAACATATGCAATGTCAAATAAGTTTTTATTTTTAATAGCCCATAGGCTAAATAATATAAAGGGACTACACATATGCAAAAGGTTAATGTAGACGTTTAAAAGCCAATGGCCAATTATTGTCAATGTTTAAAAAACACATGTAAAGTACGTAAGTAAAATTTGTAAAGGAATTTTTATTCCAAAAATATGCCAAATAAGTATAAAAGGTTATGTAAAAGTTTAAAACCAATAGGTCAAAGTGTTAAAAAACACATGTAATGTAAATTACATAGACTATATAGTAGCCATTTCAAAATACCACCAGTAGGTCTAATCAAATATTTATAAATAAAACAATTTTTTTTTTTAACAAGCTGTGTAAGGCAATTTTATATGAGTAAAATCAATCAAGTTGAGCATAGCTCACAGCCTATCGCACGTTTTAATTTAATGTAATTAATTTAATTAAAACTTTAAATAAGCCTAAAATGCATAAGAACAATGTTTAAAATATTAAAAAATATGCCTCATGAACAAGCCGAAAA
>JABUQX010127462.1:12500-19003 GCA_015478945.1 Trachelipus rathkii | reverse complement strand
TCAAAAACTAAGACTAAACTTTGTTCTCTCCATTGTTTAACTCAACGTATTTTCAAGAGCGTCTCAACTGCTGCAAACATTATTTTGTTATTAACTAAAAAAGATTTCTTAAATTGTACCTAAAGGTGCCTGTTGAAGTGTGAAATTACCATTACCATGATTAAATGTGATGTGCTAGATTTTTATTATGTCGTTTCTTACCATTACATTGAGGACAATTTCCTCATAAATATGTAATTAAATCTAAATGTCTTTTATATTCGTTATAATCATTTTTATTGTATGTACTGATTTTAGAATATCGGATATGCATAAGCCGGTATTCCTTATATTCTAAAACCCCCTATCGAAGAATTTTTTATTATTTAATTTAGTAAACTTAAATTTCGCATATTGTAAGGCCTATTAACCAAACGGCCGCATTCAAATTTTGTCTTTATATTCAAGCCGCATAATGGCTATTTTTGTTTAAACACATTTTTAGCATACCTTACTCTTTAACTTATACCTAAAACTTATTTTGTGGACATAAGTATTCATTTTGTTATTGTTTTTGAGTTTTAGGGATCGTATTGCCTCTCATTTTGGAGTCAGAATAAAACATATTTTTACAAGAAGAATTTCATTTTATTTCTACATCACCCGCCAAAACTGTTAACCCACATGGGTAAAACAAGTAATTGTGTAGGATACAGTTTTCCGAATTCCGTCAAGCCATCTTTTCGTTAAATCAAAAATGCGGATCCCTGAAATTTTTGGAGATACATGACATATTTTTTTATATATATAATATAATTGATTTTTCCTAATCACTTTTATTAATTATATTATTATATCTTTATTATTCTTATCTTTTTATATTATTGATCATATATTATCATATTCTTATGTATTATTATTAAATTATTATTATTATTATATATTATTATATTACTAATATTATTATTATTATTATATTATTATTATTATTATTTTATTATTATATTATTGTATATATTTTATTTTCGCCAAGCGATTATCTATTAGTTTATAACGAATAATGGCATACAGTTGTAATTGCCAAAGTTGAATTGTAGCCACACCGTGGACACGAACAACAAAAAAAAAAAAGAAAAAAAAATTTGTATAATTATTTAATTATATAATTTTTTTCTTTCTCATAAAGAAAAATAAATTGCAGCTATTCAATATTCCTTAGGCTAAAACTAACAAAAAGAAAAAAAAAAAAAAAAATTCTTTTCATTCTTTTTAGCTTCAAAAGATGAAAAATCAAAAAAAAATTAATTTTTTTTTTTATTATCATGAATTTGGAGTCGCATGCGTGAGCATTGTAGAATCAGCGGATGACGATGAGCATTCTCCCACCTCTGACTGTTCCAGCTTGCGTCTCCAGCGATTCTTTAAACAGATGACCAGAATTTGGTTCTCAGTTGGCTGAGAATGTTTTCGTGCCGGCGAGAAGAGGAGAGAAATAAATTTTCAAGATTGGTATTAAATCCCTTCCTCAAGCTACTTTTAGTGGCATTCGCGACTCTTGCCAACTTTGGCGTATCGAACAAACCCCTTACACGCACTTAACAGATTAATTACTAATGCGCTCGGAATTAGAACCCTGCCATTAGGTAAAATATAGAAACGATTGTTTAAAAAAGATTTAGCCTTCAGAACTTGGCCCGATTTTCGTCCTTCTCTAAACTGTTGAGTTAACCTTGCTTCGTTGCTAGAAGACTCCTTCCGCCAGAGAGAGCACATATTACCAGATCTTTTTCTTGAAAAAAATGCCCTTTGATCGCCCAAGAACTACCTCGCCTCTGCCGATTCCGCCGCTTTCTCGTTGAGCTTAGTGCGCTGAAAAAGACAGACCGCATGCTCCGCAAGCGATGCTCTGCAAGCGGCATTACTTGCCGCTAACTCTCTACTTCTGCCAGCCACCCCCGCCACCCCCGCAAACTCCTTCACCACTGTCCCTCTCTTACTTCTCATCCTTCACATTCCTCTTCCCTCCTGTTTCTCACTCTTTCTTTCCTTGTTCTCCTCATGTTGATCAGGAGAAACTGCACTCATGAACAGCTTCTGCTCTAGGATGCTCGTGTTTTCTGCTCTGAAATCGTCTTTCAGAGATCGTAAAACGAGTTGCTTTCGTCACTTCTACTTACTAAGGCAGCTGCGCATTTCGTTCTCGTTCTTCATCTCGAACATGACTCGCGACTCGGTGCCGCTCTCCGCGTCGAAAGTGAGTAAACCTACCTCTTATGGAATTTTACGATCATAAAATCGGTGCAAGAGCGAAGAGCACACACGCGACGGGCATTAGTCGGTCGCAGAACTTGCTTTGACGTAACAAATAGTCAAGCGCCCGATAGTCAGTAGCGACTCTGCCCCTTGGACCCCTGACACTTCGCTTGCCTACTGGACTTCGCATTACATCGTTATCACAAAGCAAACTTTCTGATTGATATGGCGCATCTTTGTCTTTGGTTCCTCCGGATCCGTCTCAGCGCTCTGCAGTACCTCTATCTACTCATACGCGGTATGCTGCGAATAGCGTTCAATTATTCCATATAGAGGGTGAAGCGACTTGCTCTTAACGTGCTCGGCGTCGGCGGAGCTTTTAAATGGTTTCTGTGGCAAAGGTAACACAAACTATTATGTGGGGCAGGACTTCTCCCATTTCCAATTCTCATGGTGACATTCGCAATCAACGTTGGTATACTTGAAGGCGGTACCACTACGTTGTCGCAAAGGGTGCTCTGATATCTTCTGTTTTTGGAGACATTTCTACTATCGCCCCATGTTCTTCTTCAGACGCTTCTCCCTTTGTTAATATGTTACAGAGAACGATTTTCCGGATCTTTTAAATCCTTTTCTTCTTCTTTACCTGCTCCAACATTATGTACAGCACCAGATCGAGGAACGTCTGGTCCGTCCATACTTTCGCTCGTGCTAGACTCTCCCCCCAGACAGAGACTCAAGCGGCTCAGCCGAGTTTCGAGCATAGTGTTAGGAACAGGCTGATTGTTCTCGCCCCTAACTAAGTGTGCTTGGCTTACCTTCTTTCAACATGGTTGCCAAAAACCTGTCTGTGTATTATGGAGACCTGTGGAATGTAGCTCTTGAATCCTCGACAACACCTGACGCTACCCGGCTTCCGCAGTATTCATCCTTTAACTCTCGTCTGGATGGCCGCAAACCATCTTTGCAAAAATTGGATATGGTCAGGGCATATCATCAGATTTCTGTAGCTGCTGATGACATGTAAGAAAACCGCTGTTTATTGCCCAATTTGGATGTATTTGAGTCTATACTAGAATGCCCTTCGGTCGAGATGTGCAGGAAGACTCAAACTTTTCGAGAGTTTATTACTATACTGCGTGTCTTACCTTTCGCCTGGGCTTATCTCAACGACCTTCTTGTAGCAAGTGCAACTCTTCCTGAGGAGCATCTGGATCATTTGCGTGTCTGTCTGTCGCACGATTAAACGATGCTTGTATGCGACTATCTCGGTGAAGTGTGTTATTTGGTAGAGTCATCGAATCTCACTTTACCTGGGCCATCACGTGTTCGTCGCGGAAGGTGGGTTAAACCAGCTCTCCGATTCGTGGTTTGATGCCATCTGCTAATCCCTTCTTCCTCAAACACGAGAAAGAGCAAGACTGAATCGTTCATACGTTGAATAGGAAGGTAAACTTTTACCACCTTTCGCTTCGTTCAGCTTCCGAACTTTCTTCCGTCCACTTACAGCCCTTATACGACAAAAAGAGAAGAGGTTCAGCCTCATTCGAGGAGTCATTGGACGAGAATGAGGCAGAAGAAAAGCTTTTGACGCTTCAAAGGAAGCTCTAGCTGCTGCAACACTTCTTGTCCATCCTCAGAACGCTGCACCACGCGATTCAAGTAGACGCTTTCAACTTCTGTCGGTGGGGTCTGCAGCAGTTATTTAAATACGTTGGTCTCCTTTAGCCTTTCTCTTCGCAAGCTTCGAACCTGCCGAACGCAATATAAGGCTTTCTAAGGGAGTTGCTGGGCAATGTTACCTAGCTACTCACACTTCAGGTACTCATAGAAGGTCAAATTTCCACATCTTAAACCGATCACAAGACCTCTACGTTCGCCGGATGATTTCCCGTCGACGAGGACTACATCTCCCAGAGAAGGCACGCCACGCTGAATACGTCTCTCAATTCCACCGACTGAGTTCGGGCATAAATCTCTGGGGTAAAGAGAAAAACACCACTGCCGATCCCTTTCGCGCATCACAGATCGACTCTATTTGCGTCCTATTCCAATCATCGATTTTGAGCTATGGCACAGGCCAGAAGTTGCCCAAGAGGACGAAATCATCGACCCCACATTAATTTCTTCTTTACGACTAGAGTGGATAACACTCCCAGGTATCAAGAGGAAGTTGTTATGTGATAACGTTCACACGTCGGTAACTCCATCGTCCATACATTCCTTTTCGAACAGGAAAAGACCATTTCGTTCTTTTCAGATCCCGATTCCCTTTCTCGACCCCGGCATGCGGAGGGAGCTTCGCGAAAGCTGTGGTCGAGCGACGCTTGTGTGTGCCGGCCCTCAATATCAGAGTGTGACGAATGAACGGCAAATTGTCTTGTCCGTTTGTCAACGGTCTAGAAGTCCAAGGCCACACTAAGAAAGCCCTCTTGGCTCCTCTTATCCCCCAGGGTTGACAGTTGAGAAAGGTTTCACATAATATTGGTGAGGCCGCTTCCTCCTTCTAATGGCAAACGCTACCTTCTTACTTGTATCGACAGGTTCACTCGATGGACCGAAGCTCCTCTTTCTGTTGCTTCTTCGGAGTCCATTGCGACAGCTTTTATGACGCATTGGGGATTTGCAATCGTTTTGTCGGCATACACTCTCTCAGTTCACTACAGATTCAAGGAGCTGTCTTCGATCTGTATCTTTGGAGATGATTTGATCGCCCTTGGGTTTGAAAAGATTCATACCACTTGCTTTAATCCAAAAACAAATGGAATGGTCAAACGATTTCATCCTCAGCTTAAGGCTTACTTGGCTGCTCATCCACAACCGGAACATTATACAGATGCTCTTCCATTGGTAATGCTAGGTATTCACACTGTCATCAAAGAGGATCTGCAATGTTCTGGGACGGAACTTGTCTACAGTTCTACTCTTAGTCTTCCCGGAGTTCTTTTCGCAATCTTCTCCGTCTCCTACTGCTGACCCATTATCTTATCTAACCCGCTTAAGGCGCTGTGCTTCGTCGGGGAGACCAACTCCTACTCGTCACCACAAAGTGCATTCTTTCGTACCTAAGGACCTCTCTACATGCACACATGTCTTGGTAAGGCATGATTCGCACCGCACTGCTTTCCAACCGAAGTACGATGGACCTCTGTCCTGTAATTACTTCGGAGAAAGAGAGAATTGCATGTACCTTTCAAGCAAATTCCACACAAGCACAAGTCGTAATCAATCGACCGCGTGTGAAAAGCAGCGTCTCGAGTCCAACATCCTGCACTGGATACTCCGGATAAAACGAAAATAATGTTCCCAGAACGTCAGTCCCTTCAGCACGGGACTCCAGCCGTACAAACCATTCCTGTTCAACCGCACCCCTTCTCCTTCACTATCGTACACCCGCCACCGTCCCCTAGTACCATTACTCCTGACCAGCTTTTAGCGCTGCAACTGTCTAGCGCACACCAGTCATGAGAACTTTCAGCTCCACCACCTCGTTACGAGTGCTCGTGCTAATACACGCATATACCACACCTGTCACGAAAGTACACAAACAGCTCAGCCTTCCGGCCTCTCTTCGTTCGTCTTTCATACCCCTTCTATCAACGTAGGTTCGAGATGGGCAGACAGATCGTTGGCCGAGTCGTTACTGAGATTAAGAATCTGCTGCCCCAACTCGTGAGAGGGGGTTCTGGAAGTCGCTTTAAAATCTTCCTATACATTATGCATGTAACATATATGTAAATTTAGTAAATAATTTTTGTTACAAAGCAATATAATGTTAGTGCAGTTTAAACATCTGAAAAAATGTGTTTTTTGTTTATCTGGAACATCAATTTTTGCAAGACCGTGAACTAAGACTTTTTTCCGCTCTTCCGATTTGTTGAACTCGACTATCAAAGCGTCTCTAACTTTGCTGAACAAACATTATTTCTTTTTATTAACTAAAAGTGATTCTTACATTTATCTTGAGTGAAAGTGTAATTACCATACAGTGATAATGTGTATTGCTAACTTATTGATGTCGTTTTTCTTAATCGATATCATTGAGGACAATTTACCTCATAGATAGTAATTACAAACGTAATGACCTCTTATTATAGTTCTTGTAAAGTCATTTTCTTTATGGTATGTCACCTGATTAGAATATCGATATTGCATAAGCGGTATTCCTGTATATTCAAAAACCCCCTATCGTAAGAAATTTTTATTATATTTTAGTAAACTTAAGAGATTTCCCATATTGTAAGGCCAATTAACCAAACGGCCGCATTCAA
>JABUQX010127462.1:0-10000 GCA_015478945.1 Trachelipus rathkii | reverse complement strand
GGAGAGTTTTACAAGCTAGTGGAAGAGCCCCAGGAAATTGCAAGAAGCTGGAAAATTACTCATATGAGCACAAACGCAAAAAGCAAAGTGACCAAGCTTCTTTGATGAGCTTTTCTAAAGATCGTGACTCGACTGACAAATCCTTTGACACAATTTGCAGGTGAAGGTTTTTACAGAGCCATTGATGTCATATACTAATAGGCCAGTGTAATCGGGAAAGTCACCAGAGTATGAGAAGGTGAAAAACAGATGTTTTGCTTTTTGAACCCAACAGCCCTTACAGAACAAACAGATAAGAAGCTTCATGGAGTCTTTGGTTGACACATTTTACAAAAAATATTGAAGCCGAACTGACGAGTTCGTAGCACGGAGAAATTGTCTCGCTTCAGGAATGTGGGCAAGTAGAATAAGAGAAAGAAAAAGCACAAAAATGAATACAAGTGGCAGAATATTTGTTGACTGAAAATAAATTCCAAATTGTAAGTATTCCCAGACGTGTGTACAGCTTTGATAATGTTTCTGACATCCCCGAAGAACTGTCATCATCTACAGACAGATTTTTCCAGAAAAAAATTAAAAGTATATTTGATATCTTCTTGACGACGCGTAAGGTGAATGATTGCTGTACTTACAGTAGAAGTATAATCGCGGTTCGCACACTGACCTTGCGAGTACGAATTAGTGCGACATTTTGTGATGCAAAGAGATGAAGGGAATTAATGAGGCATTAGAAACTATTGAAACAAAATCCCCCAACTCGATGCCTTCTTTTTAAATACCCTCAAATAAGTTTCTTGAGACACAACCTCCTACATATTAATGTGAGAAATGTTTTAAAAAGCGCATGAAGCATTTAATAACAATAATAGAAATCAGTAATATATTATAATCAAATTTTTTATATATACTAAAATATATATATAATAATTATATATTATAAATATCCTATCTATATAATATCGGTTAATATATTATAATATATATATATATATATCATAATATGGAAAATATATATGTAATATATAATGAATATTTATATATATAATATATATATATACTGGTAGTACAAATTTTCATATAATACTATATAAGATTTAAGTTTTTATAGTTTTATAAATTTATAATATATAATTATTATATCCAAATATTTTATAGATATTATAAATTATATATTTTTAATAGATATCTAATTATATTCTATATATATATATTTAAATATATATATAATATATATAAATATCAAAGACATTATAATAATATTATATAGATAATATTATTATATAACTACTAGTACTATAGATCTATATATATAGCGTATACCTATATCATATACTCATATATAAAATAACCCTTTTTTTCATTCTAATACACTCTGGTTCTTTTTTAATGCTAATGTGATTTTCTTTGATATGACACAACAAAAAACTTTTTTTTCATTCAAGTTCCAAAAACTCTATTCCACCCCGTTCCAGACTAAGAGGGTGCGCACAAAATAAGTCGCGGGGGGGCGCACTGACGCTTTTAGTTACGCACTGCGCGTATGCCATATTAATAAAATAACAGTATACTTGTGATAATTTCAAGATGTGATAATGTTTTAATTCAATAATACACGAATAGTGGTTGATATAATTGTATAACAATATTATACCACCTAATAGATTGGATACTTGTTGAGTGATGATCCCCAGAAAGTAATAATAGAGCCTGAATAATATATATTAACTCTTGTGCCAATAACTTAATGTATATTTGAAATAAGTCGATGCCAATAACAATTGATTATCATTAAAAAAAGTGTATATATATAAAATATGGTATTATTCTTATTGAATCATTGCCATATTTTCTGAAAAAAATTTCTAAGTTCAAAATTTTTTTTAAGTTCAAAGAAAAGCCTTAAGTAAAGTTAAGTTTTTTTTGGACAAATTGTTTAGGGCAATGCTTTCCTGCATAACCCTTCCTTTGAAGCTTTGCCACTAAGAGAATTTTCTTGTAAAAACTTTAATTACTCAACTAGACGTTTTGCTGAAATCTTTAGAATTTTTTTGAACTTTTATCGGAAAAATTTTTTCAGAAAATGAGCACTGAATTCAAAAGTCTAGAAATTTTACCTATATTAATATTGAAAATAGTAAAATAATATTAGTATTATTTAGTTAAAATAGTCGTAAAATGATTAGGTATTTAAACTTTGGTTACAATATTATTAATAATAATAGATAATGTATATATAATGGCATAGTTTGTAGATACTGTACTGTGACTTTTTCTGAAAAAATTTTAGCTAAGTTCAAAAAAATTTCTAAGTTCAGAAAAGTTAAGTAAGTAAAATTTTAAGAAGAATTCAATTTATGTGGCGAGCTTCTGAGTATCATTGCCGAATCTTCGCTACTATAATAATTTTCTTCAAAAAACTAAACTAAACCTAACTTTTCTGAACTTGAAATTTTTTTTGAAAACTGTTTTTATAAAAACTGTTTCCTGGAAAACATAAGTGCGATGTTCTTCCGATTCCAAATCGGTGATAAGTAAGAGGAGAAGTTTTTACTAAATATGTAGGAATATAAATAAAATATAAATATTGTAATAATTCCCGAGCCAGCGATTATTTACACTATATAATAATGAACAACTAAGTTATTTATCATCACTATATCTATATATAGATATTCCCATATAATTGAATTTCTAAACTATATATCAATCAATAAGTGTTGCCGGATTGTGCAAATGCCGACCGATTTTCCGCGCACAAGCGCACCGCTCCGCAGCCGCAAGGGCTCGTCTCACCCCACACCCGCACGCAAACTCATCCCATCGCATCCCCTCAACGCAAACCGCACCCAGCACCGACCGTGCTCTTGCATGGTGCGCACTCGCACCCACCCCACCTTCAGAACCGCGAGTCCACACCACGTCACGCACCGCTACCAAAGAAATTTTGCCCCATCCACGCACCCACCGCGCACCGCACCATACATAGAATACTATAGGAATATATAATACCATCATATACTAATATCTAATATACACTACTACTATACCTAAAGAAATCAACTTGTATACGTCTAATATCATATATATATATATAAAATATCATGTATTTACTCTATATATAAATATTATATGATATAATTCAAATATATCAACATTAATATATAATATATATATACTATCTTTAACTTATATATATATATATATAAATATATATATATACTATATCATAATTGATTGCTATTATATATATATACTATATGATAAAATCATATATTATAGAATAGGTATAATATAAACCATATATCCATAGTTACTTATACTCTACTTATATATATATGAGAAGTACCCAGTAGCCGCTCTCTTAAGCCGATGACCCAGATACCACCATTGAGCACATACCTGGTATCTCTCTTATAGAGCATCCCATTCCACTCCAAGTGGCCCAAATTGTCCTCCCTTTGTGCTCACATCCAGAATCCACTTATTCTTTCTTACGATGTATAAGCTCTTCCGTCCTTATCCACATCACCATAATAATACAATTACAGACAATACACTTACCTCTTAAAACGAAAATATAAAAATGTCATTCTCTTTCCTTTAAAATGCATCCATCCCTCGATTAGCCTTGGAGAACCCTTTATAGAGGTACGCTTCCCAAAAATTACCCTCCCACTATCATCACCATTAAATGCCATTGAAAGCCTCCGGTGAGAGTTTGTTCCTTCACGAATGCGCCTATTCCCATGTACGGTCCCTTTCTTATTAAATTCTGCAACCTTCCCTCGTTTTAAATCTAATTTCATTTTATTGAAACATCACCTCTCCTCCTCTAAACATCATCTGTTCCCACGTAAATTTTAGGTTTTTACACGTCTTCCGACTTCACCCAGCTCTTACTCCTTTGACTCTCTACTATCTTCCCTCAATTTCAGACATAAGGCCCTACTTTGCTCAATGTGTGCACTGTTCTCCGTGGCTCTTGTTAATTTCGACAGCGCTTTCCGACCCTAATTCAAAACCTAATGGCCTCAACATAACTTCGATAAATAACCATATACGAGACGCCACTCACATTTCTCTTCTTTCTACATACTCTTCACCTCTAAATCCTATTCTAATCTCTGTGTGCTTCTGATTACTTGCCACACCGCGTGCTTTCTCCGACGGCCAAACGCTAGCTTCCCTCTAATTCTCCAAGCGCTATAAAAATGTTTTATTGAACCTTGCTACCAGGCTTAAATTTCATATCCATGTTTACCTTGAGACATCCAGGCCTGCAGTTCCCTCATCGTATTTTCTCGCGCTCCTTTGAGATTAACGCACAATACATATCTTAATACCTTCTTCGTAATTCTCATACATTCTATCCTGTCTTTCTTTACATCTCTTATTTCTACCCTGGTCTCATTATCATCACTGCTCCATATCTACTGTTTAACCTACTCTATCTACTTCATATTCTTCCCGCATGAAACACCCCGACAATACGCGAAGAGATACGTGTTTGCACTTCTCGCTAACGGGTCGGACTAAGTACTGTCCGTAATACTTATCATGATTCTTAACATGGATATGTATCCCTACTAGTTCCGTGGAAAGGGTCTCTCCGAGTGTGCAAAGCGAGAGTTAATTCTCTCTGGCATGGAGGCGGGCACCCCATGCCTTTTGTGCTTTCAACTAAACCTAAAAGATAAACCTTGGTTTAACTCCTCCTTTTCTTGTGCTATTAGCCACAGGACGCATGCCTTTAGGAATACTGTCATCTTCAAAGACGCCAAAACTTTGCCACGTTAGTATTTCATCACAAAATCGTCCAAAATTCCTATTTTCCCATAAGACCACTCCAAAAAAAACCCTTTTCCACGCTAGAATGCAATAACATTGACTGGCTCCGCTTCCGCGTAACAATAATATCTACATTTTCAAAAAATTTTAAATCTAACTTTGCTTCCTCTTACCCTTTCTTTCTAGTACTGTTTCCGTCGCGAGAAACTGCCCGTTAACCCTTCCACCTAAAGCCTACAATTCTTTGTTCACTTAACCCTTTCCTTCCCCTTAATTACCCTACGCCATACCCCACCATTCACAGCTGACATTCCTTCCGTTCCTCCACACTACCTCAATCAATTATCTATCTAATAATGTAACTTATCTGCGTATAAGATGTCTATTGCTGCGTTTCAAAGCTTCACACTAAGAAAAGCACTATCTGTTCTAATGGTATCCCCTCCCTAATAAGTCTCAAAACTTGTGTCTTTCAGACTCGCCACCTGTTCCTTGTCTAAAATTATTCCGCCTCTTGGTGCTTTCTACTTTTTTGGCCTTTTTAACATTGCTGGAAAGTGCTCCTTGTACAAAAACGAGGACCAACCAAATCTCAACTTAAAGTATCGCCCATAATCTCTCTAATTTCTCTTTCTTTCAATAATTTTGCCGTGTCTCTACCCAACCCGGAAGAAATTAAAAACACTTTCGATCTTCTAAGTCTTTTCTCTGTCTCTCCATGCTTTATGTCCTGTCCTCTTTCTTTCATATTTGATGGTGAAAAAAATGTCTAATCAATGGCTTCCTTGCCTGTTAAATCTTAAATAGTGGTGTTGCGCGATTTTCTCACTTCATCCCTAATCTCTTTCAACTGTTCATAATAATGCATGCTCGTGCTGGTTCTTCACTCACCTATCATCTCAATGAGTCGAAACCACCCTTCATTTACTCCACCTCATTTGATAACGTCCTTTTTCTAACAACAATTAGCTACAACCTAGAAGGCCCCCTGACAAACGTAAATCTATCTTTCCTCGAATTCTCTTGAGGCATTGAGAACAAGGTTGTTTTCAGATTACTCAGATAAACCTCAACTCCTCCATCTTTCCACTCCACATAATTTTCACACGGCTATAACATCTTCGGCAACACATCGCTCAAACATTTGTCTTCTTAAAAATTCTTGATAAAACATTTCTGTTGGCATTTCGCCAATTCTTTCTCTTTTAAATGCAGCGTCCCAAACCAGCCATGGGCGGCCGCCAAAGTCAATGGACACTTGCGCCAGACTATCCTCTTTTAGTAACCGATCTACTCTTTGGATTTTTATTAATCTTTTATTTTTGCTCTTCCAAAAGATGGATTCATAAACAAAGATCCGATTCACTCTTCTCTATCGCTCTGTATCTGGTCTCAAATTTAATTATTTGTGGTCCTATATATAGTACCTGTTATGGAAGGCAATTTTTCATTCTTTAAGTCCATTTTATTAACAATTTTATTCTCTAAACTCATTATTAATCAGCTGTTTTGATCTTCATCTCCTCTCCCTTTCTCTTTCGAAAACAACTCTATCTCCTATTAGAAAAAAGAGAAAAGAAAAAAAAAGAAAAAGAAAATCAAATAGAAAATACCAGAAGCTAATAAAATATTCATTGATGAACTGACTCTGATTTTTCTTTTACTTCAAATGATTAAAAAAGAAAGTTATTTTTCTATTAATTTCTCAAAAAATTTACTATAATAATTTCTATATAAAAGAATGTAAGTTCATGTTTGAATATTGCCTTGTAAATGAGTGCATTCGTAATTATGTTTGTACATGTAAGTATGCATGTATATATTTATGCATGAGCATAGAGAGAATATTTATATATATTATATATATATACTTCATATTTATAATATATATTATATATATATATTGTTATATATATATATATTAAATATATATATATAAATATACGGTAGTATATCACTACTATCATTATAAATACAGCAAGAGAAGAGCTATATTAATATATTATAAATAATTAAATGTATGGGTTATTTGGTACCTGAGGATCATAAAATGAAGCAGTTATTGTGACTAATATGGCGTACTCATTCATATATGAAGTGTGAATGAAGATGGGAGGCTCAAGAGTGAGGATCTTGAGACCCGATCGAGAAGAAGATCGAGAACAACACTAAATAACTTCCTGAGTGGCGAAGTTCATTTAAAAATGAGCGAGAACAATGCGTATGTTGTGCTCTTCGTGCATGCCGATCATCAAACCTTATAAATAACAACAAAAATCATTATGTATTTTTATTAGTTACAACCTTAAGTAGCAAATACACTCACAATAAATAACAAATATACTTGCAATAAGTAGCATGTAAACTTTCAATAAGCAATTCAATTACGTCACATAACACAATACAGCTCTCTGACTGGTCAACATCAATTACGTCATCAAGAAATACTGCTCTCTAATTGGCTAATATCCATTACGTAACTAACGACCATTAAACTAGAACAGCGTAATGCTCTTCTCATAAAGCGAATTTCATTAGAGCGGCACAGCGCTCCAAAGTAATCGACTAAACATGTTAAAATAACAAATTACTACTTGTGTTCAGTATCGAACAAATGGCAGGACCGATACCTCTGTGGTTGCAGCAAACGCTCCTCTGACTGTTTGTCTCTCCCAGTATTTTCTTTCGCGTTGTAACTTACTTGGATCAACAACGTTTTTTGGGGACAGAAGTCCGAGGTCCTTGAGGGCAGCATTAACTATGAGACATGCATCTCTATTGCTCACATTTGTCCTCTCTAATGCTTTACTAAACTCAGGATACTGGTTTCTATTTTGAGGGTGACATTCTTCCATTTCTTCTGATTCTAAGGAAAATGATTCTTCTACCACATCACTCTCACTGCCTGATTATTCAACTGAACTTACCACATTTTTGCGTATTTTTGTGTCTCATCTTACTTTCAAATGCTCAACCGTTTCCTTTTCCTTTCCTGAAGTTTCATGGTTGTTTCTCTGTTACTTTCCTTGTCCACCCTTTCCTATTATCCAGCGTCTTGAAGTGTCGATCAAGCCAAAATTGACCATTCCAATAACAGTGATTTATTTTTCATTGGGACATTGACATTGATTACGTTTAACTATACCATTATGAACACACTTGCACGAGCTAATGTCGAAGAGACGAGAAAATGATTTATTTTATCTTGATATGGTAGAGAAGATTTTTTATTTCTGAAATATTTCGACAAATGTTAATAAATTTTTGCTATTAATGATGTCGTAGCTGTTAACCACTTTCAAAATTTTATTGTTGGAATGCCTGCTTTATTGTATATGCCTTTAACTTCTGTTGCCACTTAAACTTTGCTAGATGAATAACACTGGCATCTTTGTTGACCACTTGATGGAACTTGTAGGCTCTAAGAAACATGTTGCTCGCACGGTGGTAGCTGATTTTCGACAAGTGCTTGTGGATAACCGAATATGCATGCCTGTTCTTTATGCCTTGTGCACCATGCCATACGTTCTTTTCGAATAATAGTAATAAACCACTGCACCCACATGACTATTGCTCAAATCTAGTCGAATAGTCTGCATCTGAAATGAGAACAGAATAAAGCTTCTCAATTAGTATTAAAACTTAATTGAAGTGAGAAGAAGCAAAAGGTTACCCAAAATAAATTGAAGAAACATCAATGTACAATATAAAATTTGTTAATGACAAAAAAAAATAGAGTTATAAAAAAAACGTATGCCTAGTTTAATTAAAAACCCTTTTTAAAAAATTCTATAAAAAGTTATAAGGGTCTTCTTGGACATTTGCGATTAAATATAAATGTATAATATATAGAAGTCAATAATTGATTTTTTGTCCCACTACAGGAAAGCCAAGGAGCACCAATTTGACCATGTTTGGTTAATCTACCTAACCATTTAAATATATTTATGCCGTTTATTATCCAAGATTAATTACTATAATATTATTTATTATATATATATATATAATATTTATTTCTATTACCTATTTATATATATATTATACTTTGCCTAATTATATTAAAATATTATAATGTATAATATTATTAATATATATATTATATATAATAATATATATATATATATAATATATTAATTATCATAATAATATTATATATAATATTTATATATATAATATTAAGTATAATGACATACTTAAATTTGTAAATAGAAATTTATATGGTAAGAATACACAAGTAAAATTAATAATTCAATACGTAAAAAAGTGATAAAAAAATATTGGCAAGGTTAAAAAATGCCAAAAGTACTTGCAAAGTACTTTGCAAAATTTTCAAGTACAAGAGGAGGGCAAGTTAACATAAAGTTAACAAGGTACAATAATGAATTATATACATGGATATTTTAGAAAACTGCAAGTACAAGAAAAGTACATAGTTACTTCCCAAAAAATGTATTTAAGTTCAACCATAGTAACAAGTACAGATGATACAATTTAATTATATTGCTTATAACCTAGATAATATATATATATAATATTAAAATAATTAATAGTATATATTATACTATATATATAATAATTATAATAATATAATATTATACTGTATAGTTATATATATAGTATATATTATTATATAATATATATATATATATATATATATTAATAATATTATATATATATATATTGTGTGTGTGGTATATGTATGTGATTTGGTATAAATGAGTAAAGGGAACGGATTGATGCAGAGTGTTAGTTAGGAAATGTATGTATGTAATGGCAGAAAGGTTATGCTAGTGCAAGTTAAATCGTTGATAAATAGTGAATTGTAAAAGGGATTAATTAAGTCTTTGAAGTGCGCCTATAGAGTCTATTTCGATAGAGGTATGTTTAGTTACCTGTTAGATGTTTTGTATTGAGTATATGTGAGACTATTGGGTCTGGAAATTAAGAAAGTTATTAGATAACTAATATGTTCAATGCTGTTCAGATGTGAATCCAATCATAGGTATATAATATATAATTACACTGCTTAATAGGTGTGAAAAGAATTTAATATAATGAGTAATGAATTATAGTTGTTTTTGTGTTGGTGTAGAATGAGATGTAGGGTAAATGATGAAGAAATAAAATGTAAAGTCAAGCTTGAGATGGTTTGGTTCAATATGATGAAGGAAAGGTAAATGAATTGATAGACCGGTTTGGTTAAAGCGTCGTC